>WNWK01000698.1:0-47500 GCA_009830355.1 Cherax destructor
ATTCTAATTCCTTAGACCAGGAGCTCTTCCAAGGACCCCGATAAAAATAAGTCACTTTGTCTGACGTCTTTGGATTATCCTGGTAATCTACACATATGCTGCTATGTATGATAACTTATGTAACCGTATTTATGTGTACCTGTACCTGAATAAACTTATTTACTTACTTAGTATGAATGCATCCCCTTGAAAGATTCGCGAGTTTAATAAAACTTTTGAGCGTAGTTACCCACCCGTTTCCATCGTTTTCTGTGAACAAAAACCTGCAGTCCTTTAGAGGTAAGACTCCTTGATTGCTTTAGGTGAGTAAGTAATAATAGTAATAGTAGTAGTAATAATAATAATAATAATAATAATAATAATAATAATAATAATAATAATAATAATAATAATAATAATAATAATAATTTCTCTACAAGTATTTGATACAACTTATTTAGGTACTGAGTCATGGCCTCAGTACCTCGAAGAGAGGTCGATCACCATGCCCAGCCCTTCTAGGGCAGGGTAGGTGCCAAGGCTGGAGCTTGCTACCATCTGCGGCTCGCAAGCCTGCCCTTCCCGTCAGCCTCCTGGGGCGGGGAAGGTGGCAGACCAGAGGGCCTAGCAACTATCTACCTACGTGCTTGTGGGCGAATATGGCTAGGCCTGGGACCAGTAGGTCCCACCGCTGAGGGGTACCCCCCTCCCATGGGAGACTTCGGTCTCTGCTACTCCCACGCCAGGGAGCCGGAGCCGGGTCGCCATCTGGTAAAGACCCGGGCCGGGAGATTTCCCGGTGAATCAACACCTCATCCTCCTCCTACCTCGAAGAGACAACGTCTTCGGAAATTCCAGAATAATTTGGAGTGACTGGGGACAGGAAAGCCTTGAAAGACATTGTTTGACCCTATTGGGTTATCTTACGTTAAATTCTACATAATTTATTATATGGAAATATTTAAAAATTTGAAATTATTAATGAGGACAAAATAATATTGGGAGACTTCAGTATCTATTATTAACAGCAAAATAAAGGGCTATGTAACAGGTATAAGCAACTTCTAGTATTAAATAGTTACACTCAGTTAATGCACCAACCCAGATCTCACAGTTCTCAGCCACCACACTCGACCACATACGTACTTTGTAACCGCCCTGATAACATTAGTCAGTCAGGCGTCATTACCACAGGTCTTAGTGAACAGAACACGTGTTTCCTGACACAGGTCTTAGTCAATTAACACGTTACTATGTATGATACGTAAATTGTGTAACTATATTTATGTGTACTTCTTGATTCGCCGGTACTCTCTTTGTCCGGGTCTTTTCCAGATGGTGACCCGGCCTTCTCTCTTCTCTTCTTGATTCGCCGGTATTCTCCCGGTCCGGGTCTTTTCCAGATGGTGATCTGGAATGGCTCCCTGTCTTGGGAGCGTCTCAAACCTATGTCTGCCATGGGAGGAGGTTCAAGTACCTCCATGTGTACCTAAATAAGTTGTATCAAATACTTGTAGAGAAATTATTATTATTATTATTATTATTATTATTATTATTATTACTATTATTACTTACTCACCTAAAGCAATCAAGGAGTCTTACCTCTAAAGGACTGCAGGTTTTTGTTCACAGAAAACGATGGAAACGGGTGGGTAACTACGCTCAAAAGTTTTATTAAACTCGCGAATCTTTCAAGGGGATGCATTCATACTAAGTAAGTAAATAAGTTTATTCAGGTACAGGTACACATAAATACGGTTACATAAGTTATCATACATAGCAGCATATGTGTAGATTACCAGGATAATCCAAAGACGTCAGACAAAGTGACTTATTTTTATCGGGGTCCTTGGAAGAGCTCCTGGTCTAAGGAATTAGAATCGCCGTGTGTGTCACACACACATACACATATGAATGAGATATGCGAATGACATGACGGTATATGTGAATGACATGATAGTATATATGTTAATGACATGACGGTATATATGAATGACTTGACGGTATATGTGAATGATATGATGAAAGGGATAGATTCAAAGGAGTCCCTGATTGCAGACGATGTGAAGCTAATGCAGAGAATTGTAACGCCTGAGCATCAGGGACTCCTCTGAATCTATCCCAGTCGTTATGTTATTCACATATACCGTCAAGTCATTCATATATACCGTCATGTCATTCATATATACCGTCATGTCATTCATATATTCTATCATGTCATTCACATATACAGTCACGTCATTTGCATATCTCATTCACATGTGTGTGTGTGTGACAGAAATTCTAATTCCTCAATCCAAAAGCTCTTCACAAAGGGATCTGGACAGGCTACAAGCCTGGTCCAGCAACTGGTTCCTGGAGTTTAATCCCACCAAGTGAAAAGTCATGAAGACTGGGGAAGGCCAAAGAAGACCGCAGACGAAGTACAGGTTAGGAGACCAAAGGTTCCACACAACTCAAGAAAAGGATCTTGGGGTGAGTATCACACCGAGCACATCTCCTGAGGCGCACATCAACCAAATAACTGCTGGAGAATAAAGGCAAACCTAAGAATTGCGTTTCGACATCTGAGTATGGAGTCATTCAAGATACTGTACACCGTGTACGTCAGGCCCATATTAGAGTATGCAACATCAGTATGGAACCCACACCTGGTCAGAGCACGTCAAGAAATTAGGGAGAGAGGTCAAAGGTTTGCAACAAGACTAGTCTCGGAGCTAAGGGGTATGTCCCACGAAGATAGGTTAAGAAAAATCACCCTGATGACACTGGTGGACAAGAGAGATATGGAAGAACATAATAACGGGAGGACATAATAACGACATATAAAATACTAAGGGAAATTTGCAAGGTGGATAGAGACAGAATGTTTCAGAGATGGGACACGGCTAACAAGGGGTCACAACTGTAAGTTGAAAACTCATATGAATCACAGGGATGTTAGGAAGTATTTCTTCAGTCATGGAGTTTTCAGGAAGTGGAACAATCTGGAGAGTGATGTAGTAAAGGCAGGATCCATACATAGGTTTAAGACGAGGTACGATAAAGCTCATGGAACAGGGAAAGAGTGGACCTAGTAGCGACCAGCGATGAGGCGGTTCCAGGAGCTATAAATCGACCCTGCAACCACAACTAGGTGAGTACACACCGGAGAGGACAACTGATACCTACACCTTAACCTTGACACACTGCAATATTGCTCAGACAAATTGCTGCTGAAATTTCATCCCAGTAAATCGCAAAATTAAGAAAATCAGCAACTGGAAAGAAGACCCGACGCTGAGTACAGATTCTGGGAACCGAAGCTGGAAACCTTCCTGGATGTGGGCACAGTACGAAGCAGCTCGTCAGAGACGCATGCCAGTCTCGAATCTCAACAAATAGTCTTTCATCACCCAATATACGACATATTTCATTACAATAATGTTATCCATATATGATAAAGCAAGTTAACGTGACAAGTACAGAAGCTAAGGTCAATGAAATCTGATTTGAGACAAAAAAATAATTAAACCTGAAAATATTAGAGAATAGAGGAACCAGGGTAAATGCCAGGGTAAATGTGGTAATAACATACATTCTACTAGAACTGGACAGGGTTGATATTGACAGCTCTTCAAGAGGCGGAAAGTAGTACACAAGTAATTGGACGCTAAACACAGATAATAATATAATATGTTTGGCATAGTACATTGCTTTCTATAATCACATTAATGTAAGAAAGTGACTTTTTAACAGTAGATTGAAGTGCTTCGCAGAAAGAGAACTTTTGGAATATTCAGGCAGAGAGTTACAGATGAGTGAATGCTATATATGAAGCCTAAGTTTAAACTTTTGGAGAGTGGGAGGGAGGGGGGTTGCGTGTGTTGTGCACAAGATTTGATGATTGTTCATACAGCAGTTTTTCTTGTTGAGTTAATATTGGCTTCAGGTGATTTAGGGTAGCAGATCCCCAGGCACAAATATGATAGGTGAGGTAAGAATAGATTAGAGAGCAATACAGAGTAAATAATGCTGTCTGAGTTACATAGTAACGTATCTTAGAGATGATGCCTACTGTTTTAGAGACCTTGGTTATGTATCGGATATGGGTGTTGCTCGTTTTGTCTTAGAATGTGAAAATCATTAATTATTATATTTAATTGGGCAGTTGCAGTTTTGTTCCCAAACATCATGTAGGTCTTGTCTATGTAAGAGTGAATTTAATGGTAGTCATCTAAATTGGTATCTGTATGAGCTCTACACTAAGAGTGTTATTGAGAGAATTAGGATTTGAATGGGAGATTGCAAAAGTTTTGCCATCAGCAAACAGAGTAAGTTTAAGTACTTGAGATGACTGGAAAGCTCATTGATATTTATATGGAAAATAAAAGAACCGAGAACACTGTTCGAGGTATCCCTGTGTTGATAGGTCGAGTTGATAAGATTATCCCCTTGATGGAGAAATATTGGTGTCTGCTGGTAAGATAGGAGTTTAAATTCAAGAGTATGATATCTTATACCATAATGTTCTAGTTTTCAATGCAGGATATTATGGTCTACTGTATCGAAAGTTTTCCTAATGTCTGTGAAGAGATCCACTGAAAATTCATTATTTTCGAGAACTGCATAAATTAAGATCAACATTTTTATAATTGCTTCACTCCTGTTTTTCCCGGTTTGAAACCAGACTGGCAGTGGTTAGGTATATTGTGGGCACTAGGAAAGAATATACTCACTTAAGAATTAGTATTTAGAAGATTTTTAGACAATGGCAAGTTAGATACTGGCTATAGTTATTTACATCTGTTGGGCCTCCTCCTTTATATACTGGGGTAACCCTTCTTATCTCAAGCATTGATGGGAAAATTTTGGTTTCTAATGATTTGCTGAACAATGTTACAATGGTTGTTGATGGGGCATGAGCTGCTGTTTTGCACATTAGTGTTGGTAAATTAGCTAAGTTTCTTGCCCGGTTTTAGGTGAATTTATTGTCACAGTGACCTTAGTAGGATTAGATGAAAAGATACAGAGTTTGGGAAATTTCCAGCAAGGTAGACGTTGGAACTTTTGATTTTTTCTTATTAGGCTTGATCCAGTAGTAGTGAAGAAATCTTTTAGTATATTGGCTGTTTCAGCAGACTGATTATTATTATTATTATTATTATTATTATTATTATTATTATTATTATTATTATTATTATTATTATTATTATTATTATTATCATAAAAAATCGCTGAACCTACAAGGGTCATACAGCATCAACAGGCTGATGTGAGGTTCAATTAGTTCAGTTAAGATAATATCTCTGGATCAACATCTAATATGTGCTATATTGTTCTTAACAATTTCGAACAACACTTGTGAGATATTGTTTTTAATTCAAAATCATATCAGATGTAATTGACAGACAATTAATAGTGAGTTTGATGTTGATGCGTCAAGGGTTCGCTGTTAACGTAGCAGACATGAATAGCGTGTGCAAGTGACGTCACTCTTCCATAACGTCACGCTTCCGTGACGTCATACTGCGTTGCCATTATCCTACATCTGGTCAGCTGGCGTAGTCATGCACATGACCCTCCAGTTCCTCTTAAAAGCACGTTCTGATAATATGTATGCCAGTTGCTTGCTGCACAGTGGAACATCACTGTTCACTGAATGGTGAGTGGACCATAAATTAGGAATGTAAAATACGCGTAGACGAGCCACACGTTTTAAAGACAATTTTTCGTCCTAAATAGGACCTTTTCGTTTAACTTTATAAATAACTGTTTATGGCGAAACTCCTAGTATAACAATCATTATTTTGGTTCTTCTGTTTTGAACTAACGTGTTATGTATAAATTAATACCAGCGGAGCATGGCTTAGCTTTTGCTGGAGACGACTGTAGCACAACACCTTATGTGATAATTGAACGAATTATCATGCAGTCCCTCAAGCCTGAGGGACTGACCACCTTCCAGGCCTGAGGGACTGACCACCTTCCAAGCCTGAGGGACTGACCACCTTCCAAGCCTGAGGGACTGACCACCTTCCAAGCCTGAGGGACTGACCACCTCCTAACAAGCCTGAGGGACTGACCACCTCCTAACAAGCCTGAGGGACTGACCACCTCCTAAACAAGCCTGAGGACTGACCACCTCCTAACAAGCCTGAGGGACTGACCACCTCCTAACAAGCCTGAGGGACTGACCACCTCCTAACAAGCCTGAGGGACTGACCACCTCCTAACAAGCCTGAGGGACTGACCACCTCCTACAAAGGCTGAGTGATTGAACAAACAAGCTACTACTCCTACTGTCTCCACTGTTATATTCGCGTGTATTCGACTGAAGTCTCCTGTTATGCAGGTGAAATATTTCAGCAATGAACAGACCCAACTGTTGCACAGGTGCTTCATTCGTCAACTTGTCGATATTTTATAACTAAAATAGTATATGTAGTAAGTTAACCTAACTTAACCCATCCTTACTTTACCCTACCTTACCTACCTAGCCTAACCTAACTTTAATGAACATAAAATAAAGAAAATGCTTAATTAGGCTATTGCTACCAGCTGCACATGATTGCATATTTCAATGTCTTATTTTCTTGGGGTAATTATCAAAGCAAAACAAATCAGAAAACATAATTACACTTCATAAATGACCTAGTGGTGTGGTGGTCTCTTCCTCAGGAAACAGGAATGTCACCTAAGACAAGTGCTTGTCAGATGACCCTCTCAGTGATTAAACTAAAGCTGCCGTACCAGTGCTGGTTATCGGCGATAAGGAATAGTCGTCGTACCAGTGCTGGTTATCAATAGCCTGGTGGTTATCGTGGCCTGGTGGCTAAAGCTCTCGCTTAACACGGCGAGGGTCTGGGTTCGATTCCCAGTGAGGGTAGAAACATTGGGCGTGTTTCTTTTCACCAGTTGTCTATGTTCCCCATCAGTAAAATGGGTACCTGGGTGTTAGTCGGCTGAAGCGGGTCGCATCCTGGGACAAAACTGACCTAATTTGCCCGAAATGCTCTACATAACCAACAACTTTCTATATAGTAGTATGTCATTGATGTTAGCTAGGCCTGTATACCCTGTACATGTACTTGTAGAGATAAAGATATTATTATTAATATAAAAAAAATGACTAGCCGGTTAGGCAACCGCTGAAGTACCGAAACTAGACTGTCCACCTCTGTGGGAAATTATGGGGACGAGGTTCACAGGTACATTCCTGAAATATTTCATCCACATAACTTGAGGGGGACACAACTAAGCAACAATTTATTGTACATACCAGTGTTAGTTGTACCTCAGAGCCAGGTGGGAATTAAGAGGCACTAGGCTGCACAATACCTCTCCTCGGAGACCCCCACACACACACTCTTTCCCACTTTCCCACCCACAAACAAAGTTGGGCCTATCAAATTACAACTTAAGATTAATACCAATAATGTTGGTAAATTACAAGATATTAAGTGGACTGTATGATGGTTTGTGACTTGAAAAAAAGGAGGGGATGATCTGTTGAGTATACAACATTTAGAAAAAATATACTATGTATATTATATAATGAGCACTCACCATTTAATTGCTGGATCTTTATTATTTTTAGGAAACACACCCTAATGCTACCACTACAACTAGAATTTACGATGGCCAACGCAAAACTACTGTACATTATGGGTAAGCGTCACTTACCTTTACCTTTGATATACCTTTGAAGAGTTTCGAGAGTTTATCTACTCTCTGAGCCCGGCCATGGGCCAGGCTCGTCTGGTGCTTCCCTGGTCAACCAGGCTGTTGCTGCTGGAGGCCCGCTGCCCCACATATCCATCACAGCCTGGTTGATCTGGCACCCGATGAAGATACTTGTCCAGTTTCCTCTTGAAGGCTTCTACACTGGTTCCAGCCTTGTTTCGGATATCTTCTGGTAAGATGTTGAATAGTCTGGGACCCCGGATGTTAATACAGTGCTCCCGTATTGTTCCCACCGCACCCCTGCTCCTCACTGGGTTTATTTACACTTTCTCCCATATCTCTCACTCCAGTATGTTGTTATGGCAGTGTGCAGATTTGGGACCAGGCCCTCAAGTACTTTCCGCTCCAATGAGTACATGTTCAAGACTTGAAGGCGTTCCCAATAATTTAGATGTTTCAATGGCTCAATGTGAGCCGTAAACGATCTCTGAATTTGTTCCAGCTCTGATATTTCTCCTGCCCTGAACGGGGCCGTCAGCACAAAGCAGTATTCTAAGTGAGGGAGCACTAGCGATTTGAAGAGTGTCACCATCGGCATTATTTCCCTTGTTTTGAAAGTTCTCAATACCCACTCCGTCATCTTCCTGGCTGTTGTGATCTTTGTCTTGTTATGGTCTTTAAAAGACAGATCAGCAGACATAATTATTCCCAAGTCCTTTACGTGTTCCTTTCGTTCTATGTGGTGACCCTCTTGCGTTTTGTATATAGTGTTCCTTTTGAGTTCTTCATATTTTCCATATCTAAGCAGCTGAAACTTATCACCATTGAACGTCATGTTGTTCTCCACTGCCCACTGGAAGACACTGCTTATGTCCTCCTGTAATTTTTCAGTGTCCTCTACCGTAGTGACTTTCATGCTTATTTTAGTGTCATCTGCAAATGATGATACAAAAGTGTGCTGGGTGATTTTATCTATGTCTGCTATGAGGATGGAAACAGCAGAGGTGCCAGGACAGTGCCTTGGGGCACTGTCGTGTCAGCAATTTCTAAATTACAGACTGAGGCGGATATACACCAATTGACCTTCGAGAACGCCTGATTACATTGCACAATTCAGACCAGTGTTCACACATTATAATTCATTGTGGCATCTATTGTCCGCTTCACTTTCTGCCACTGTTTCATTTAAAATTTCTCGAAGGGTCCAAACAGCATTACATTTTATTACTCAATTATTATATTATTCATTTATAGGTTGTACCTTTAGGAAGATTATGTAAAAAAAAAAAATTCCACAACCTCATTTAAAGCAATGCATAGCATTTTTCTTATCCTAAAACTTGACGAACCTTGCCGTGTGTGTGTGTGTACTCACCTATTTGTGGTTGCAGGGATTGAGTTACAGTTCCTGGCCCCCGCCTCTTCGATGGTCGCTGCTAGGTCCACTCTCTCCCTGCTCGTGTGTGTGTGCAAGACTTATCTGGTGTATTAGTCTCAGCAAAACTCAAAGAGAAGATAACCAAGCTAGACCAATTATTATAAGTTTGGTTACGCTTCATTAAATATAATTTTTAACTTGAATTTTTTTTTGTGGCCTCTTTGTTGTGAACCCTATTTACTGGCATTCCTCAATGATGCCTAAGCTTCACTTAGCTGTTTCTACATCAACACTCTCAGACTTGTTCAATTGTGTAAATAGGACTGAAATTAAATTGATTAGAAAATCACTCAGACAGCCCTCATCTTGAAAATAGACAAGAAACAAAATTGTTTATTTCCAGTTGTGCCATATTTATCTACATTATGCTTTGGGAAACACTATGTTCAAAAAATTTATATGGCATTGGGAAATGCACTGCCTCTAAGCAATATACGGAATTTTTCAACTCTAGAATGTTTGTTTCACCAGTTTGTATTTCTTTCCTCTGGATAGGTGGCTTAACCTTGTCAGTTACCAGCTGACCCTCAAATTTTAAGGTGTCTGATTAATACGTTGCTGAACTGCAGTGTTGACAGTGACTTGAAGAAACACATCCCATCTTGTTGGTGATATTCAATGGCTTCCATTAAATGGTAACCATTAAATTAAATTTCACTTTAAATTATAAGTGAAATAGTATACGAAAGTACAAAATCAAGGGGAAAATTATAAATATTGATTATTGCAGGATTCATTGACTAAAAATATGAAAACTAAGTAAAAATACACTTAGGCATCACATTAGGGTATATTCGTGCTTCCACAAATGTAATAAGCGGCAATTCTTACTTCACCCTAAAAAAATAATAAAGAAAACAAGGAGTTAAGATCAACATCTTCCCAGAAGATTGGGCGTTTGTTCTTGTATTTAATATCATTCGGCTAATTAAAATACTTGATAATGACACGAATGAGTTACGACCTGACAACTCTCTAATTTCCTGCCACAGGTACTAACTACGCTGCTCATTTTAAGGGGCATCAAACAGCGTCAATTTTTGAAAGATTCGCTTATGTATATAGATTATTGTAATATTATTGTAAGTTTTGTTAGGTTATGATTAGCTAGGCAACATAAATTTATATAAAAAAAAGAAGTACATGTATATATATGACTAAAGGAAACAGGTGCGACACGTCTAGCAGCTGGGTGTCTCAGCAAAAATGCTCATCGCTCGAATACGTACACATCACGTGTGGTGTGAGGATGTACATAGCCTCTATTATGAGTCAAACTTTCCTACTGATGACACTGAAAGCACTGTAACATCGTTGTCTTCGTTAGGTCTTTAGCAACTTTACCAAATCCTTTCAAATGTGAAGAAAGAATTTGGTGCAGAGCAAACTTATATTGTGACGTCGTTCTGTGTAGAGCTTTACCGTGTCAACGATCGTTTTGTTAAAGCTTTACACTTATAATGAAAGGTTGTCTCAGTAAAAGCCTGTACTCGAACTGAGTTTACATATATACGTATATATATATATATATATATATATATATATATATACTATTTTATATATATATATATATATATATATATATATATATATATATATATATATCGTGCCGATTAGGTAAAACTGGTCAATTAGCAAGAACTCATCTAAAATTAAGTCCTTTCTAAAAATTTCTCTTATACGTTTGAAGATATATTTTTGTCATTTATATGAATGTAAAAATTTATAATTTTGTACCAAGAGAAACTTTGAAAACCTACCTAACCTTATTAAAACAAGCGCAATTTAATTTAGCCTAACCCAACTAAATATATTTTAGATACGGTAACATTAATTTAATAATAAACAAACACTGAAATATATTTTTTTCGTTAGGTTCAGAATGATTTTGGCGAAATTATTGCATACACAAAATTTCGCTTGTCTTATATGGCAAGAAGAGCGTTGCTATTTAAGCCAAAATTGCAAGTTTTACCTAATCGGCACGACATATATATATATATATATATATATATATATATATATATATATATATATATATATATATATATATATATATATATAGAAGAGTTAATAACATTATCAAGAGGAGCCTCACAACAGCCGGATGCCCAGCAGTAAGGGAACCACCCCAACTATGCAGATCTGATGGCAACCAAAAGCGTCCAGATGGTATCACCCTTCAAGCCTGGACAGACGGCAAGCAGGTGGTGTGGGACTACACATGTGCATCTACCTTGGCTGATACCTATCTCCAGTAAACCCGGGAGGAAGGAGGGGCTGCTGCCACCTTCAGGGAGTCCCAGAAGTCGAGAAAATATGGAGAACTTGCCCATCATTATATGTTTGTTCCCATAGGCTCAGAGACCCTTGGCTCATGGGGAAAGAGTGCATCTAAGTTCCTCAAGGAGCTGGGCAAAAGACTCAACAGGGTAACTAGGGATCCCAGGGCAGCTAGTTTTCTGTTCCAGCGACTCAGCGCTGCTGTTCAGAGGGGTAATGCATGCTGTATTCTGGGCACGCGCACCAGCTCGGAAGAGCTGGATGAGATTTTCGCATTATAATCAGTGACAAAGATGTAACAATATGTACTAGACATGTATCTCTCACACCTCGTGTACTGTATATGCCATCTTTATATCAACAATGTATCTCTCAAATCTTTTGTACCATATTATGTAATAAAACATACCTATTGGTAAAAAAAAAAAAATTAAAAGATGGGGTGGTAGGAGAAGTGGAATATTCAAATGGCATCAGGAAGAAATCCAAATATTCTTCCTTGAAGCCTTTTTATCCACTTCTCCGAGGCTATGGTCCCACAATTTGTACCAGAGGTGGACCCATCATATATATATATATATATATATATATATATATATATATATATATATATATATATATATATATATATATATATATATATATATATATATATATATGCTAGGAATTCGCAAGAGTAGGCGAAATATTCACAAACACTGATCTCAATACCTTGGCGCCCAGCTCACGCTAGACGTTGATCCAAGGCAGCCAGCTTTCAGGCAGGTGGCTTACAGCTTTTCATCTCATCCCCTGCATGCATCGACCAACTAGAGATTTTTACAATGCTAGGAATTCGCAAGAGCAATCGAAATATTCACAAACACTGATCTCTGGTTGCCTTGGATCAACGTCTAGCGAGAGCTGGACGCCAAGGTATTGGACCAGTGTGGTACGGTCGGTAAAGCACTCTGTACCTTGTCACAAGGTTCGTAAGTTCGAGTCCCCTTCGGCCAGAGATCAGTGTTTATATATATATATATATATATATATATATATATATATATATATATATATATATATATATATATATATATTGTTAGGACACTCAGCTTAAAAGTGATACAATGTGTCCGATTTATCTTCCCTGATGCCAGCAGAGAAAATTTTTCTTGTTTCAGGTTTATGGAGCCAAGAGTGTCTAAGCTGTGTGTAGAACCCCAGACCAGATGTATGCCAACTCTCTCTCTCTCTCTCTCCTCTCTCTCTCTCTCTCTCTCTCTCTCTCTCTCTCTCTCTCTCTCTCTCTCTCTCTCTCTCTCTCTCTCTCTCTCTCTCTCTCACTCTCTTCACCGCCAGGAAGGAAAATCGTAAACTCTGCAAAAACAATTCAGATCGATGCAAAAAAATAAGAGAGAAAATGTAATTATTTCTCTTATAAATGTTTCTAATGGTATTAAGGTTCTTCCTGTCTGCCATCTTTCCTCATTTTCACCTTCCTACATCCTTTCTCTCCTTTGTTACCCTAATCCCCTTTCCCCCCTCTCCTCTTCTACACCAACCTCATTCTCCCTCTCTTTTGCAGTCCCTCCTCTCTTCTTCTCTTCTTTCACAACAACGTTCCCCCTCTCTTCTTTCATAACTACCTATTCCCTCTCTTCTTTGACAATAATCTTCTCCCTCTCTTCTTTCACAACAACCTTTTACCTCTCTTCTTTCACAACAGTCTCCTCTCTCTCTTCTTTCACAACAACCTCCTCCCTCTCTTCTTTCACAACAACCTCCTCCCTCTCTTCTTTCACAACAACCTCCTCCCTCTCTTTCACAATAACCTTCTCCCTATCTTCTTTCACATTATCCTTCTCCCTCTCTTCTTTCACAACAACCTTCTCCGTTTACTCTTTCATAATCCTCTTTTCCCTCTATTCCTTTTTGACCTTAGAGAGAGAGAGAGAAACAGACAGACAGACAGACGGAAAGACAGATACATACAAATACAAAGACAAATTAAAGGTAAGTTCCTCTGCCCTTGAGGTTACATCTCTTTCTCTGAGGTCATTACCCTTTACCCCTCCTCATATTTATTTGTCGAGAGTCATAAATTAATTAAGCGTCGGGCTTAGGCAAGATTAACTCTTTTCTTTAGTCTCATTACCGTTAACGAAAAATGTGAATATTTTTTACAAAGGTGAACTGCCATGCACAGTCAAGAACAAGACATGCAGATTACTGCTCCAGTCAGAGCACAGGCCACAGGAACGCTCACTTCTCAGATTAATGCAAAAGTATGTATCCCTTGTAACGGTACTTGTCGTTGATATGCAGTCGTTGGGAGAGAGCTGTCTCCTTCGACACACACACACACACACACACACACACACACACACACACACACACACACACACACACACACACACACACACACACATTTCTTCAGCCATAGAGTAGTCGGGAAGTGGAATAGTCTAGAGAAAGATATAGTGGAGGCAGGAACCATACATAGTTTTAAGACAAGGTATGATAAAGCTCATGGAGCAGGGAGAGCAGAGACCCAGTAGCGGACAGCGAAGAGGCGGGGCCAGGAGCTGAGTCTCGACCCCTGCAACCACAATTAGGTGAGTACACACACACATACACACACACAACGATAGCAGCTGAGGGAGAGGACACAGAAACGAAAGGGGCTAGAAAAAGCGACAAGGATAGAGTCAGCAGAAGACAACAAGAGCCGGGCAGAGCAACAAGCGCAAACACACATAGAACCACCCTCAGAACCCCACAACCAAACACATTATCCCTGTGCAAACCACAATCCACACTCTCAGACCCCACTCCACACTTTACAGTAGAATCCCACAGCACACTGCCAGGTCCCCCACGTCCCCACCCTCCACAAAACTTGGAATCACATAGGGGCCCAGAAACGTGGAGGGCAAAGATGTTGGAGGTGGTACTGGAAAACCTCATGCATCAGCACATTAGGGACATTACCAGAGAGAGAGGGGAGAAGACGAACCAGCAAGACTGGACCTAGTATTCACCTTAAGTAGCGCAGATATTGAGGGTATCACATATGAAAGACCCCTCGGAGCTAGTGGTCATGTGGTTCTGAGCTTCGAATACATAGAGTTATTAGTGGAGAGGGAAGCAAGAAGGGCACAGTGGAGGAAGGCAAACTACAAGAGAGGGGATTACACAGGCTTGAGGAACTTCTTGCAAGTGGTTCAGTGGGACAGAGAACTGGCAAGGAAATCACTCAATGAGATGATGGAATGCGTGATAACAATATGCAAGGCAGCAGAGGAGAGGGATGTATTCAAGGGCAACAGAAATAATGAGAAGGCCAGAACGAGCTCTTGGTTCACCCAGAGGGGTAGAGAGGCCAAAAGTAAATGCGCTGAAGAATGGAAGAAGTATAGGAGGCAAAGGACCCAAGGGAATAAGGAGAGTAGTCTAAGAGCCAGAAATGAATATGCACAGGTAAAGAGGGAAGACCAACGACAATACGAAAATGAGATAGTAGTGAAAGCAAAGTCCGACCCAAAGTTGTTGTACAGTCACATCAGCAGGAAAACAACAGTCAGGAACCAGGTAATCAGACTGAGGAAGGAAGGAAAGATCACAAGAAATGACATGAGATTTAAAGAAGTATTCACAGTGGAGACAGAAAGGACTCCTGAAACAAGGAGGGGTGGGGTACACCACCAAGTACTAGACACAGTACATACAACCGAGGAAGAGGTGAGGAGGCTGCTAAGCGAACTAAATACCTCAAAGGCGACGGGGCCGAATAACATCTCTCCATAGGCCATGAGAGAGAGAACAGAGGCACTCTGTGTGCCACTAACAACAATCTTCAATACATTTATCGAAACAGGGCTGCTTCCTGAGGTATGGAAGACAGCAAATATAATCCCAAATTTTAAAAAAGGAGACAGACACGCAGTACTAAACTACAGACCAGTATCACTGACATGCATAGTATGCAAAGTCACAGACAAGATTATCAGAAGAGTGATGGAGCACATAGAAAGGAATGAGCTTATCAACGACAAACAACACGAAATCAGGGACAGGAAATCCTGTGTCACAACCCTACTGGAGTTCTATGACAAGGTGACAGCAGTAAGACAAGAGAGAAAGGGGTGGATAGATTGCATTTTCTTGGACTTTAAGAAGGCTTTTGGCACAGATCCACACAAGAGATTAATCCAAAAGCTGGAGGACCAGGCAGGATCAGAGAATACCTGACAGGAAGGCAGCAGCGAGTCATGGTACGCGACGAGGTGTCGGAGTGGGCGCCTGTAACAAGCGGGGTTCCACAGGGGTCAGTCCTGGGGTTGGTGCTGTTTCTGGTATATGTGAAAGACATGACGGAAGGAACAGACTCAGAAGTGTCTTGTTAATGAGGAGAATTCAATCGGAGGAGGACCAGGACTACAAAGGGAACTGGACAGGCTATACAGGCCTGGTCCAGCAAATGGCTCCTGGAAGTCAACCCTGCCAAGTGCAAAGCCATGAAGATAGGGGAAGGGCAAAGAAGACCGCAGACAGAATACAGTTTAGGGGGTCAAAGACTACAAACCTCACTCAAGGAAAAGGATCTTGGGGTGAGTATAACACAGAACACATCTGAGGCACACATCAACCAAATAACTGATGTGGCTCGGCCTGACGACACTGGAAGACAGGAGGGTTAGAGGAGACATCATAACAGCATATAAAATACTGCGATGAATTGACAAGGTGGACAAAGACAGGATGTTCCAGAGATGGGACACAAAAACAAAGGGTTACAATTGGAAGTTGAAGACTCAGATGAGTCAAAGTGATGTTAGGAAGTATTTCTTCAGTCATAAAGTTGACATAGTGGAGGCAGGATCCAAACATGGTTTTAAGATGAGGTTTAATAAAGCTCAGGGAGCAGGGAGAAAGAGGACCTAGTAGCGATCAGTGAAGAGGCGGGGCCAGGAGCTATGACTCAACCCCTGCAACCACAATTAGGTGATTACACACATACACCCACACACATACACAAAAACACACAAATGTATATATATATATATATATGGGTGCCTCTGAGCTAATTTCATTTTCATCCCCGTTTGGTGTACTAGCCTCAACAAGCAGTATTTTATATTATTGTACCCACGAACGAGTGGTATTGATCAATAACAACACTGCGACTAGCCAAGGATTCGAACCCATGTTGTTTTGGCCCACCTCATGGTGAGCGTAAACCACATTTCGCTCACCATATATATATATATTATTGTAACCACGAACGAGTGGTATTGATCAATAACTACACTGCACTAGCCAGGGATCGAACTCATGATGCTTTGGCCCGCCTCATGGTGAGCGAAAACACATGACGCTCTAGTCCACTGAACCACACAATCCTTAATTAAGAGTAGCGCATCCAGTAGAACTGAATGTTGTACTCGCTACCCAAGGACATACAGTGGTGTGGACGCCTTGTTAGTCATTCGTGGAATGTTAAGGGTTTTTTGATCCCGTTAAGACGAATGGGAGTAGTGGTGGTCTTGTTCGTCAGCAGCAGTCAGGGGGTTGACGATCCGCTCAGTGATTTAATTAAGGAGCCACTTTCTTGCCGGTGCTGAGTTACAAAGAGTACCAGTAATTAAGCAAATGCTGGCTTACTGGCGCTATGCACGTGCATTTAAGTATCTTCAGACTTTTGATGTAAAAAGTAAATGATCCCAGTCTTTGTGATCCTAGGATGTTGCTGTGAGTGATCCTAGGATGTTGTTGTGGGTGATCCTAGGATGTTGCTGTGGGTGATCCAAGGATGTTGCTGTGGGTGATGCTAGGATGTTGCTGTGGGTGATCCTAGGATGTTGCTGTGGGTGATCCTAGGATCTTGCTGTGGGTGATTCTAGGATGTTGTTGTGGGTGATCCTAGGATGTTGCTGTGGGTGATCCTAGGATGTTGCTGTGGGTGATCCTAGGATGTTGCTGTGGGTGATCCTAGGATGTTGCTGTGGGTGATCCTAGGATGTTGCTGTGGGTGATCCTAGGATGTTGCTGTGGGTGATCCTAGGATGTTGCTGTGGGTGATCCTAGGATGTTGCTGTGGATGATCCTAGGATGTTGCTGTGGGTGATCCTAGGATGTTGCTGTGGGATCCAGGATGTTGCTGTGGATGATCCTAGGATGTTGCTGTGGGTGATCCTAGGATGTTGCTGTGGGTGATCCTAGGATGTTGCTGTGGGTGATCCTAGGATGTTGCTGTGGGTGATCCTAGGATGTTTCTGTGGTGATCCTAGTGATATTCTAGTAGGGTGCATCTAATGCTGCCATGTAGGATGATCCTTATTTTATTTATGACTAAGACCATCTAGTCAGAGAACTATTGTTTATATGACTAAGACCATGTCAGAGAGACTCTAGTGCGGTCATTATATGACTAAGACCAGTGTCAGGAGAGCCTACGCTTGTCATTATATGACTAAGACCATTGTCAGGAGAGACTACGCGTGTCATTATATGACTAAGACCAGTGTCAGGAGAGCCTACGCATGTCATTATATGACTAAGACCATTGTCAGGAGAGCCTACGCGTGTCATTATATGACTAAGACCAGTGTCATTAGAGCCTACGCGTGTCATTATATGACTAAGACCAGTGTCAGGAGAGACTACGCGTGTCATTATATGACTAAGACCAGTGTCAGGAGAGACTACGCGTGTCATTATATGACTAAGACCATTGTCAGGAGAGACTACGCGTGTCATTATATGACTAAGACCAGTGTCAGGAGAGACTATGCGTGTCATTATATGACTAAGACAGACATTATTCCTGACACTTACAAAATTGTTCCACCAACAACAATGTGTAAAGTATTACTTCCGATCTAAGAAGAGAAAGAGAAAATAAATCTGCAGAGTTAAAATTTACACCACTATGACTGTGTTAGATCTGTTTGCCTGTGTTCGCCATTAAGATATCCCCTGGACACTAGAAATAATGTTCATTTCAATCGATGATATCTCTGTTGATGGCTCCGAAGATCATCGCCTCCGAGTCCCGGTCTAAGACCTGGCATCCTAAATTAAAAGGAAAACACTACATAAATAATATCTATGAAGAAACACACAGGAAACTAAAAGTGATTGTATAATGAAGGAAAGTAGAAGTTTGTAAGAAATACTTGGCATTACATGCTCGGCAGATAACCCACAAATCCAACCAGTGTAAAAAAAAAATGAATACATTTCCCCATGTTATCATCTGATGGTAAAAATATATCCATTGTGTGTGGCATGAGTTCTGCAGCCGTAGTAAATATATGTCTCAGCATAAAGGAATGAGAAATAAACGAAAAAAAAATTAATGTAATTAACGTTAATTTGGTATACAGTGTTAAGCTGCACGCAGTTAGTTTTCTGCATTCACTGGGTGCAAATGTTGGAATCTTCAATCATCTACATATCCAACAATTTCAACTAGAAACTTCATTGTTATCTTACATAGCAATAGGTCATATTATATTAATAGTTTAGAAAACGAATAACTTGTCGGTGTTCGAAATCATTTATATATCTGTCAGACACAGCAACGTCTGAAGCGTATGAGTCCCTTCTCCAGGTGTATGCTGTACTTTTATCAACACTGATCAACTGAACACATCAACTCCAGACTGTGGGACTGATTGCCTCAAACTCCCTCTCATCTTCCACCATTCTTCTCTGTAATGGATGGATAAAAGCACTGGCTGGCGACGCGTTTCCATAACAGATGCCCAAATGTTGCACAAATGTCTTATTCATCAAGAGGTCACAGTATGGCGGAACACTGCAGCAGGCATACTGGCCCATACTAGGTAGGTCTTTCTCAAATGCAACCTTTTCTCAGCCATATATTTGTCTAACCTGACATGAGTCTACAAAAGAAGTCAACTTCAACATTCCATCATACCATTTCTTCAACATTCCTCTCCTGACGCCCCTCAAGGGAGGTTCCTTAACGCTGGTGAGGGGCTCTTGATATTGGGAATTGGATCTGTGCACCAGTTCCCTGAATTAAGCCTGAATACCTTCCACATCCCCCCCACAGGCGCTGCATAATACTAAGGGTTTAGCGCTCCCCCTTGATTATAATAATAATAATCCTCTCCTGACTCTTGACGTCTCTAAGCTTCCTATATTCACGAACATTTTCTATGCCCAGGTAGATCTGTTTGTGGCGTGATAAAGCCCACTATGTGGGCGAAACGTTGTCATAAAGTTGGAAATAAATGGTATAAAATACCGACACAATGGAAAAATAAACACATAAGCAGTATAATGTGATCCTTTATTGACAACGTTTCGCTCACGCAGTGGGCTTTAGTCAGGTGGAGAATGTTGGGTCAGGTGGAGAATGTTGGGTCAGGTGGAGAATGTTGGGTCAGGTGGAGAATGTTGTGTCAGGTGGAGAATGTTGGGTCAGGTGGAGAATGTTGGGTCAGGTGGAGAATGCTGCATGTGACAGTCTTCAAAGTAGGGTGCTGGTGCTGAAAAAAAAGGGCAGCTATTTTACTGCTTTTGTATTTTGAACAAACTCTTGGCATTGCTCAGCTACTGAGGATGTAACTCCAGAGCTGCAGTGAAATATGAAGAAAATGATGAAAGTGAGCAGCTATGGAGTCTTTTAGACAACTTTCGGTTATATAATCCTTATTTTCATTGAACCTGTATTTGGTTTGATATCTTAATTACCACCAGTAGACTTGCATCTTTTTGGTTCACTCGATAACCAACTTGGTAAACTTTAAATAAAAAAAAAAGCTTCACTCTAAACCTGGTCTCTGAGGTTTACTTGTCACCCATGTATTTTCTCTTTTATATTTCGATAATTTGTGTAGTACTTTTATATTTATATTTATAATTTTGTATGGTAGCTACCAATTTGTTTAAAAAAATATGCAATATATATTCGTAATTTTTTATAATATTTTGTAACACGTTAAATGCAAATACTATCATGAATGCAATGCTGAGGTGATGAACTTAAGAATAACATTCTGACTAATGATTTTGCCATGACTTTAAAAAAAAAAAATTACGTTGATGGAAAATCACATATTCAGACGTTTGACCCATTAAAAATTCAAATTAGAAGAGATGTTATGGCCAAAAATGATACCCGTTTTCGAAGAGGCCATATTCCGGAAAATGCTGAGTGCTGTCATGGTGGCATTCAGCGGAACCTAAATCAACGATATGTAAAGATAATAAACCTGCAAAAAATGGACTACCAATAATTCGTGGTTCAGCAGTAGACTGATGAGGTAGCTGCCGGACTAGTAGTGGTCGTACTGGTGACTAGTAGTGGTCGTACGGGTGACTAGTAGTGGTCGTACGGGTGACTAGTAGTGGTCGTACGGGTGACTAGGGTGTAACTAGGACATAACTAGGAGACATGTGTGTTGACACCTGTGGAGGCAACAGCTGTTTGTTACATAAACAATAGTAACACGTGCCCAAATATTTTCATAACTAATCCAACACCCAGGTACCTATTTATTGCTGGGTAAACAGGAACAACAACACTCTATAAATGCTGAGGGACTGATTGAACGCCTCTCCAAGGTCTTCAGTATACAAATCACCTCTGTATTCGACTGGGAAAAGCCTGTTGCGAAACGTTTCGGTAATAAAGATACCCAAGTATTCCACATGTGTTTTATTCGTCGCTTTGAAATGAACTGAGACAGGATAAGAGCTCTTAGGCTGTGCATTCAACTGTGTAAAAACCTCAAGAGTTTCATATAAACGTGTGACACTTTTATATAATCACGTAAAAATGTTTATGTTATATCTGGGTCGATTGAAGGTTGCCTTTCGCTCTCCCTTTAAACAAAGAAAAAAAAGTCGATCCATGTTATGGAAATTTTTAAAATGGGTAAAGATAACTAAGTTATTTTTTTACATTACACGATTTTTTCAGTGTTAGTTTTAATACACAATTAAAATAGCATATAAAAAAAAAAAAAAAGTGAAAAATTGAAAGCTGGCATTTAAAAATATTGCAAATCTTTATTAAACTGTTTTCCTTGGAGAGGGAGATGATAAGGAAGAGAACGAGTGAGAGGGAGAGGAAGATGGAGAGGGAGAACGAGAAACAGAGAGAGGAGGAAGGTCGAGTTTAACTTAATGGTAAATCAAAGACACAAAAAGATTAGGCCTTTTATTTAACCACACATCGCCCAGTGTGAAGCTTTATCAAGCATTGTTTATGTCTCTTTGAATCACCATCTTCTAACAGCTTAAGTTATTACAAGAATTATCCTCACTGTCACTTGACCAGGGCTGGATTAACCATTAAGCGAAATAAACACGTGCTTAGGGCATCAAGGGAACGGAGGCACCACAGAAATTTTCCATTGCCGAATTTACCATGGTCCATGAACCATATGGTGCAAAACTGCAAATGGGTCAGCTGAACCAGGGTTCACAAAAAGCTACCCACACATCATGAAAAAAACACTACTCACCGAGACTCTATGCTAACATACTTAATTCGCAGACAGGGTGCGGGGTTGAGGCAACAGTTGGAAAAACAAATTCAAGAAGAGTGTGTTTACTGGGAACATGTCTTGAGGTGTGTCATAGCTGTTATTACTGGGAACATGTGTTGAGGTGTGTCATAGCTGTTATTACTGGGAACATGTGTTGAGGTGTGTCATAGCTGTTATTACTGGGAACATGTCTTGAGGTGTGTCATAGTTGTTATTACTGGGAACATGTCTTGAGGCGTGTCATAGCTGTTATTACTGGGAACATGTCTTGAGGTGTGTCATAGCTATTATTACTGGGAACATGTGTTGAGGCGTGTCATAGCTGTTATTACTGGGAACATGTCTTGAGGTGTGTCATAGTTGTTATTACTGCGAACATTTCTTGAGGAGTGTCATAGCTGTTATTACTGGGAACATGTCTTGAGGTGTGTCATAGCTGTTATTACTGGGAACATGTGTTGAGGTGTGTCATAGGTGTTATTACTGGGAACATGTCTTTAGGCGTGTCATAGCTGTTATTACTGGGAACATGTCTTGAGGCGTGTCATAGCTGTTATTACTGGGAACATGTCTTGAGGCGTGTCATAGCTGTTATTATTGTGAACATGTCTTGAGGTGTGTCATAGCTGTTATTACTGGGAACATGTCTTGAGGCGTGTCATAGCTGTTATTACTGGGAACATGTCTTGAGGTGTGTCATAGCTGTTATTACTGGGAACATGTGTTGAGGTGTGTCATAGTTGTTATTACTGGGAACATGTGTTGAGGCGTGTCATAGCTGTTATTACTGGGAACATGTCTTGAGGCGTGTCATAGCTGTTATTACTGGGAACATGTGTTGAGGCGTGTCATAACTGTTAATACTGGGAACATGTGTTGAGGTGTGTCATAGCTGTTATTACTGGGAACATGTCTTGAGGTGTGTCATAGGTGTTATTACTGGAAACATGTCTTGAGGCGTGTCATAGCTGTTATTACTGGGAACATGTGTTGAGGCGTGTCATAGCTGTTATTACTGGGAACATGTGTTGAGGCGTGTCATAGCTGTTATTACTGGGAACATGTCTTGAGGTGTGTCATAGCTGTTATTACTGGGAACATGTGTTGAGGCGTGTCATAGCTGTTATTACTGGGAACATGTGTTGAGGCGTGTCATAGCTGTTATTACTGGGAACATGTGTTAAGGCGTGTCATAGCTGTTATTACTGGGAACATGTGTTGAGGTGTGTCATAGCTGTTATTACTGGGAACATGTCTTGAGGTGTGTCATAGTTGTTATTACTGGGAACATGTCTTGAGGCGTGTCATAGCTGTTATTCGTCGTACGTTAGCTGAACATGGCTTGGCTTTTCAAGGAACAGAAGAAAGTTTTGGATCATTGCAAAATGGGAATTTTTAGGGATGCTTGAGCTCATAAGCCAGTTTGATCCATTATTAGCAGGTCACATTTCGAAATATGGAAATTCTAGCAAAGGAAATCCTTCTTACCTTTCCAAAACCACCTGTGAGGAACTCATTCAACTAATGGCATAGAAGTTCCACGCGCTCATTGTTGATGAAGTAAAATCTTCTGGTTATTTTAGTTTGTCAGTTGATTCAACACCATATCTATCACATATCGATTAGTTAAGTGTTGTACTTAGGTACTTAAAAGATGGACAGCCTATTGAATGCTTTTTAACCTTTCTGGAAATGAAAAACCATACCGGTGACGAAATGGCAAATCAGGTGTTGCAGTACTTACATGAAGATTGTAAGCTAAACTTTTCAAAATGTAGGAGTCAGTCTTAAGACAACGCTGCAAACATGTCTGGGCGTTATAAAGGGATGCAATAAAAAATTCTAGAAACAAACAAGTTTGGTATATATGTGCCCTGTGCAGCTCATTCACTAAATCTGGTAGACCGAAGTGCTGTTGACTGCTGTCAAGAGGCTGTTAATTTCTTCTCTACAGTGCAGTTGCTCCATACTTTTTTATCAGCCTCAACCAGCCGGTGGAAAATTCTTAAAGGTTGTATTGGAAATGAAAGTGTCTTAAAATCCCTCTCTGATACCAGATGGGAGGCACATGCTATGGCAACTGATACCAGATGGGAGGCACATGATATGGCAACACTCTCTGATACCAGATGGGAGGCACATGCTATGGCAACACTCTCTGATATCAGATGAGAGGCACATGCTATGGCAACACTCTCTGATACCAGATGAGAGGCACATGCTATGGCAACAGTCTCTGATACTATATGGGAGGCACATGCTATGGCAACACTCTCTGATATCAGATGAGAGGCACATGCTATGGCAACAGTCTCTGATACCATATGGGAGGCACATGCTATGGCAACACTCTCTGATACCAGATGGGAGGCACATGCTATGGCAACACTCTCTGATACCAGATGAGAGGCACATGATATGGCAACAGTTTCTGATACCATATGGGAGGCACATGCTATGGCAACACTCTCTGATACCAGATGGGAGGCACATGCTATGGCAACACTCTCTGATACCAGATGGGAGGCACATGCTATGGCAACACTCTCTGATACCAGATGGGAGGCACATGCTATGGCAACACTCTCTGATACCAGATGGGAGGCACATGCTATGGCAACACTCTCTGATACCAGATGGGAGGCACATGCTATGGCAACAGGAGCAATTTTGAAATCTTTCCTTAAAATTGTAGAAGCGTTAGAATATATAGCTGACGACCAGTCACAAAAGGGAGACACTAAAAGAGAAGCAAATAATATTGCAAATAAGATTCAAGAGCTAGAATTTGTTTTTATGTTGAATTTTTGGAATGAGATTTTGCAAAATTTTCATAGAGTAAACCAAGTTCTACAAAATGAGGATGTGAACTTAAAAACATGTACAGATCCGTATGGACCATTGGCTGACCAACTGTGCACTTCACCAGATAAATTTGAAAGATATGAAGCAGCTACAAAGAAAATGCTACCAAATGTTGATTACAAGGCAACTCAAACTCACAAACGTATCAGAAAGAAGTTACCCAATGACGGTGAGGCACCACATGTATATCTGAATGCCAGAGATCAATTTCGTATCACCATCTTCTACACAATTATTGACAAACTTGAAACTGAGATGAGAAGAAGAGGAGAGATATACAAAGAAATAGCAGAGAGGTTTTCTTTTCTAAGTGTTGTGCCACATAGTGCCACGTCATCATCTACTGAAATTGAAAGGTATTCTCAGTGCTGCCAAAAGCTGATTGATGCTGACCCAGAGGATTTCAACACTAATTTTTCAGCTGAGCTTCAGCAGTTTCACATACATGTCCGCCATAAGTTCAGTGCAACAAAAAATGTAGAAATAAGATTCACTCATACTGAACTTTATAAAATGATTGTAGAAAACAATATTGAGTGTGTCTTTCCAAATAAATCATTGTATTTTAAACCTTAAATACCACATTATCTAATACAGTATGTAGGTATGCCTATGTATAAAATATGGGGGAGAAAGGAGAAGAATATTCAAACAGCCTTGAGGAGAAATCTCAATATTTTTTCCTCGAAACTGATTTATGAATTCTTTTAATTACATTATAAAAAAAAAAAAACGTTTTAGCCTCATCTGGTGTCGGAAGTGACGCTTATTGCAGTGACAATTACCATGACTTCTCCAGCACAGGATCACCATGGGTCAAGCATGATAGGGAATAGAAACCTTTTTTTGGATCCCGAACTCTTCACCGGCGTCTTGGCATCCCTTGAAAGGAAGTGTTACTTGAGAGACGTCAACACTTTGATAATTATATAGCCTATCTGCTGTGCGAAGCTACACTTCACCTTTACACTAACATCAACAATAATTTAATCCCTAAAACAAGGATTAAAATTAACTCTCTCAGCTTCACATTCACTGAGAGAGATACAAGTCTAGTTGTATATAAACTGAAAGATATACCCCACTTGGTGTATATACTGTGTGTATCTAGGGATGTGCTTTGTGGGATTTTCCAGTTCTCTAGTGAGAAAACAAAATTCTCGTAGTCTGATATTAAGATTACAGTAAACCCGACAACCTTCCGTGACCAAGTTTGTCAAAAAGAAAAGTTCTACAGCCAAGGAACATTTCTAAGTGCAGAGGAATCCTCCGACTATTGTTACAGAATATACCAATATTCTTTGTATTAATGACTACACAAAATATCGGTGTCCCGTATATTCCTGTCTTCTAAGCACATCAGTATACCAGGCAGTATATATTACTGGGTACACAGTGTATGAGTATATCCTATATTCCTGACTATAGTGTATCCCTTGATAACCTATATTTATAGTATGGGTAATATTAAACCATATAATTGTGAATTTGGTTTCGAGTTTGGTTTCAAATAATAGCAATGGATAATAAAAATACTTAGGTAATGCGTTTAAAATATTCTGTGCAAAGACTGAGAATTATTCAGAAAATTGTGACCTTGAATACATAAAATTATACATTGCATTCAGTATAAGTGAGTGGGTGTGTGTGTGTGTGTTTGTGGAGTGTGGGAGTGTGTTAAAGGAGTGCTTGTTTGAGTTGGTGGAGTGTTCTTGTGGAATATTGGAATAAATTGGTGGAGTGTGGGAGTGAGTTAAAGTGTGAGAGAGTGTCTGTTAGTGTGAATTTATGATGGTGGGGCGCGTGAGTTGGGGGGTGAGGGGCGTATGAATATTTTGGTGAAGAGTTGGAGTGATCTGGTGGAGTATGGAAGTTTGTTGGTGGAGTGTGGAAGTGTTTTGGTGGAGTATGGAAGGGAGCAGAAGCGTGAGAATGAGTTGGTGCAGTGTAGGTGTAAGTTGATGGACTGTTACAGTGAGATGGAAGAATGTGGGAGTGTATTGGTGGAATTTGGAAATGTGTTGGTGGAGTGGTAGAGTGAGTTGTAGCGTGAGAATGAGTTCATGAAGTGTGAGAGTGAGTTGATAGAACGTGGCTGAGTGCTGGAGTGTGAGAATGTGTTTGTGGAGTTTACACATGACCGGACATTCAACAAGGAATATAGTGAGTTTGGTTGAGCTCCATTGCACACACACAGATGGACACACTAACCTCCCATACGAAGCACCGAAGAACTACGCTGTCATATTTCAAAGTGAAAATTTGCATTTTTAACTCTTAGAGGAGGAAGGAGGTGATATACTTGATGTTGCTGAAGAGTTTTTGGTCGAAATAAATGACACTACCTTCCCCTTTCTGGGATCAAACCTAATTACCTCCCATTCCATTGTACGACCCTACGGATTTAGAGCTTCCCCATGAATATATTAGCTGTTCGCATTATAATGCTAAGTTTCAAATTACTGCAGAGAGAGAGACAGAGATTCTCATGTTTTTGTTCAAAGACAAAATATTTTGAGTAAAACTGAAATTCTTGTGATGAAAAAAAGGTATGTGTAAATGTTATTTTAAGCCTTTACAGTTTGCCACTTTTGAGATAATATACAATAATTTATGATTTATTAAAGAAAATTTGCCCTGTCAAAAATGTTAAGGAGTGTTCTGGTTTATTGCTTTCAGATGAGACCGTCAAGCACACTATGTGATCTGAGTAAATGTTTAGCTAGTTTGGTGAGGCTCTATTTACTTACTGTCTCTGCTGATGTTTATCTTTCCCACTCGTAATTTAGCCTGACCTTATGCTTTCTCTTCACATCACATGACCTTTGCTGTCTCCTCACCTCACGTAACCTTGGCTGTCTCCTCACCTAACATGACCTTGGTTGTCTCCTCACCTCACATAACCTTGTCTGTCTTCTCATTTCACACGACCTTGACATTCTTCACCTCACATGATGTTGGATTTCTCATAACCTCTTCACGTGATTTGACCTCTGTCTCAAGCCCCTTTCTCCTTCAATCGTGACTTGATAATGCTTCAGGGCTCACCGAAACGATGTATTCATATTTGTATTCAATTTTGCATTATTGCAGGAAAAAGAAAAAAAAAGAAAAATGTCCACCATGACGATACACAGTTCCTAAAAGTTTCAAATTAATGCAATACATTGTCTAGAAACAATTCGGCAAGAAACCATTTTTTTCTGATGTAACCGATAGATATCCCTGAGCGGATATTCAGCTTACTAAATATACAGTATATCTGTTGCCGTTGCGACCTAGAAAAGCATTTCCTGCACTCAGTAACCCCTCAACCCAATTATGCCACATCTCACAACTGAAACAATTATAGGGATTGTTAAGTAAAAGGGATTGATGTTCCATACAATTGTTTAGCACGTATTTCCTTGGTACAAGGTGTGGGTGAATGTTGCTGAGGTGTGCGAGTGTTAGCAATGTGGAAACGTTATGGAAAATTGTAAGTGTGAGTTTGAAGTGGAAATGATATAAAGTGTGAGTTTGAAGTGAAAATGATATAAAGTGTGAGTTTGAAGAAAGTGGAAATGATATAAAGTGTGAGTTTGAAGAAAGTGAAAGATATAAAGTGTATGAAGAAAGTGGAAATGATACAAAGTGTGAGTTTGAAGAAAGTGGAAATGATATAAAGTGTGAGTTTGAAGAAAGTGAAAGATATAAAGTGTATGAAGAAAGTGGAAATGATACAAAGTGTGAGTTTGAAGAAAGTGGAAATGATATAAAGTGTGAGTTTGAAGAAAGTGGAAATGATATAAAGTGTGAGTTTGAAGAAAGTGGAAATGATATAAAGTGTGAGTTTGAAGAAAGTGGAAATGATATAGAGAAGTGTGAATATGGGGTTTAATGGAGTAGAAATTATATGGAGGAGTGAGAAAGTAATTTAGAAGCATGAGAGAGTTGGAAGGGAGTGGAATAATTCAGTGATGAGCGGAGGTGATTTTGAAGAGTGTGAGTAACAATACCGTGAGTGGAACAATACACAAATAACCCGCACATAGGAGAGAGAGAGGGGCTAACCACGACGTTTCGGTCCGACTTGGACCATTTACAAAGTCACACTAACAAAAAGGAGAGAAGGAGGGAGTATATATAGAGACCAGCAGACAGGGACGGGGCAAGAGAGGTAGTAGGAAAGGAAGAAGAGAAGTAGTAGTAGTAGTAGTAGTAGTGGAGTCAGTCAAAGACTAAGTAAGAGGAGCACTGCAAGGGGAGCTAGGGGACCACAAAGGGTATGAACAAGAACACAGAGGGGGAAAAATAATAATAATGGACCAAATACTCAAGGCAGAAGAAAGAAGACCCAAAGGAGAAAGATGAAAGAAGAAGGGGGAAAAAAGAATCAGGTTAAGTCACGGTTGTTCCGAAGTTTGGAGCATTTTACAATGTAATGGGAAAGGAAGGCATCTACAGAGACAAAGCCAGGACTCAGATTCATACAAGGAAAGTTGTGTATAAGGGAGGATTCAACCAGACGGTGACTGTGAAAGTTAGAAGTAGGGTAGACAGTTTTAGCAGAAGACCAGTCAATAGGATGACTGTGATCTCTGACATGACAGAAAAGAGCATTGTTAGTGTCGGCAAGACTAACACTACTTTTGTGCTCCCTGAGTTTGTCAGAAAGAGAACGGCCAGTTTCTCCAAAGTACTGAAGAGGACAGGAGGAACAAGAAATAAAGTAGACACCAGGAGAATCTATAGAAGGAGGAAAGTTATGAACTAGATTGTTGCGAAGAGTGTTAGTCTGGCGAAAAGTAGGTTTGATGTCTAATTAACGGAGAGAGTTGTTGAGATTATAAAGACTGAAAATATAGGGAAGGCAGAGGACAGGAGAGTTCCCAGGAGTAGAAAGTTTGAGAGAGAAGAAAGACCGTTTAGCACGAGAGAAGGCAGAGTCTGTGAAATGGGAAGGGTTGCCAAGACGGGAAAATGAATTATGAAGAGTGGAAATTTCTGATTCAAGGAACTGAGGATCACAAATGCAGAGAGCACAGAGAAAGAGAGAAATAAGAACACTCTTCTTGACAGAGGAAGCATGATAAGAAAAGTAATGAATGTACATGCCACTGTGCATAATCTTGCGGTACACGGAAAAAGCAAAACCTGTAACTGAGCGGTGGACATGAACATCAAGGAAAGGAAGTAAGGAATTAGATTCCCATTCAGCTTTAAACCTAATGGAAGGGACAAGATTATTAAAGGCATCAAGAAATGGTTGGAAGAGACTTGAGTCATGAGGCCAAAGAGCAAAGATGTCATCTACATAGCGGAGCCAGAGTGAAGGACGTACATCAATAGTAGGAAGAAGAACAGTCTCGAAGTATTCCATGTAAATATTAGCAAGAACAGGAGATAGAGGAGAGTCGTCTCTCCTATGTGCGGGTTATTTGTGTAGGAGTGTGAGAATTGTAGGGGTAAAGAAGTCGACACTACAGAAAATATAGTAGTTTGGGAAGCGCTGAACCCCATGCGTGTGCGTGTGTGTGTACTCACCTATTTGGGGTTGCAGGGGTCGATACATAGCTTCTTACCCCGCCCTTATATTGATCGCTATGGGTCCTCTCTCCCTGTTCCATGAGTTTTATCATACCTCGTCTTAAAACTATGTATGATTCCTGCCTCCACTACGTCAATTGCCAGACTATTCCACTTCCTGACAACTTTATGACTAAAGAGATACTTCCGAACACCTCTTTGACTCATAAGAGTCTTCAACTTCCAACTGTGACCCCTTGTTTCTGTGTCCCAGCTCTGGAACATCCTGTCTCAGTCCACCTTGTCAATTGCTCGCAGTATTTTGTATGTCGTTATCATGTCTACCCTAACCCTCCTCTACTGCCGTCAGGCCGATTTCCCTTAACCTTTCTTCGTAGGACATTCCCCTTAGCTCTGGAACTAGTCTTGTTGCAAACCATTGCACTTTCTCTAATTTCTTGACATGCTTGACCAGGTGTGGGTTCCAAGCTGGTGCTGCATACTCCATTATTGGCCTGACTTACACGGTGTACATAGTCTTAAACGATTCGTTAGTGAGGTATCGGAACACTATTATCAGTTTTGCCAGGCGCCCCTATGCTGCAGCAGCTATCTGGTTGATGTGCGCATCAGGAGATGTACTCGGTATTATACTCACCCCAAGATCCTTTTCCTTGAGTGAGATTTGCAGTCTTTGGCCACCTAGTCTGTACTCTGTCTGCGGTGTTCTTTCCCTTCCTGATCTTCATGACTTTGCATTTGGCGGGGTTAAATTCAAAGAGCCAGTTGCTGGACGAGGCTTGCAGCCTGTCCAGGTCTCTTTGTAGTCCTGCCTGATCCTCATCTGATTTAATTCTTCTCATTAACTTCACATCATCTGCAAACAGGGACACTTCTGAGTCTATCTCTTCCGTCATGTCATTCACATATACCAAAAAGAGCACTGGTCCTAGGACTGACCCCTGTGGAACCCCGCTCGTCACAGGCGCCCACTCTGATACCTCGTCAAGTACCATGACTCGTTATTGCCTCCCTGTCAGGTATTCCCTGATCCACTGCAGTGCCTTACTGTTATGCGTGCCTGATCCTCTAGCTTTTGCATTAATTTCTTGTGAGGAACTGTGTCGAAGGCCTTCTTGCAGTCCAAGAAAATGCAATCTACCCACACCTCTCTCTCGTGTATTAATTCCCTTACCTAGTCATAAAACTCCAGTAGGTTTGTGACACAGGATTTTCCTTTTCTGAATCCGTGCTGGTTGTCTTTAAAAGCTTGTTCCGTTCTAGGTGCTCCACCACTATTCTCCTGATAATCATTCAACATGACCTTGCATACTATACACGTCAGTGACACAGGTCTGTAGTTTAGTGCCTCGTGTCTGTCTACTTTCTTAAAAATGGGGGACTACATTTACCGTTTTCCAGATTCAATGGATGAGTTGAAAATTGTTGTTAGTGGCACACACAGCGTCTCTTCTCCCTCTCCCATGGAGAGATGTTGTCCGGTCTCACTGCCTTTGAGGTATGAAGTTCACTTAGCAGCTTCTTCACCTCCTCCTCAATTGTGTGTATTTTATCCAGCACTTGTTGGTATATTCCTTGTTGGTGTACCTCCCTATTCTGACTTTTCGGAGTCCTTTCTGTCTCCACTGTATATACTTCCTTAAATCTCATGTTGAGCTCCTCACTTACTTCTTGGTCGTTTCGTGTGAGCTCCCCACTTTCCTTCTTCAGCCTGGTTACCTGGTCCTTGACTGTTGTCTTCCTTCTGACGTGCCTATACAACAGCTTCGGGTGAGACTTGACTTTCGATGCTATGTCGTTATCGTACTGTCGTTGGGTCTCCCTTATTATCTGTGCATACTCGTTTCTGGCTCTTCAACTAATCACTTTATTTTCATGGGTATTTTGTCTTCTGTACTTTTTCCATTCTCTAGCGCACTTAGTTTTTGCCTCCCTACACCTTTGGGTAAACCAAGGGCTCGTTCTGGTCTTCCCATTATTTATGTTGCTCTTGGGAACAAACCTCTCCTCTGCCTCCTTGCATTTTGTTGTCACGTAGTCCATAATCTCGTTTACTGATTTTCCTACCAATTCTCTTTCCCACTGAACCTCTTGGAGAAAGTTCCTCATGCCTGTGTAGTTCCCCATTTGTATGCGTGTGTTTGTGTGAGTGTATGTGTGTGTGTACTCACCTTGTTGTACTCACCTAGTTGTGGTTGCAGGGGTCGAATCATGTGTGTGTGTGTGTGTGTGTGTGTGTGTGTGTGTGTGTATGTGTATGTGTTTTTTGTGTGTGTGTGTGCACTGTGTGTGTGTGTGTACGTGCGTGCAGGTGGCATAAGTTAAAGCCATTCTAAAAGGGCCATTTCCAAATATTCCCTCTCCAAAATAATGAATTAAATCACATTAGCACACGAAGTGAATGACTTTTAAGCTCGTAATATTCAGACGACCAGACCCTAGTTAAAGAGAGAAAGGAGCGCGAGGATTGGTTATTTACCAAAGGCGGGTGAGACAAGGAGGTGCCGGTTTCACTCGGGTGCCAGTGGAGGCGCACATTAATGTGAACACCTTCATGAGGACCACGGCACTACATTTTCCCTGGTGACGGGATGTTTAGGAAGCACTCATTTATATACAGTTCACAGGAGAGGAGCTTGAGTTATGCTGTAATGTTTGAGTTTGGAGGAGCTTTGGTTAAGAAGGATCCCAAGAGACTCGGGAGAATAACCCCGTAATAAGTCCGCTAAGTTACCCGATTACTTTTCCGAGCTTCGCTTAACAACATACACAACTTCTGAAATTTTGAAGATGATGCGAAGAAGCCCTTTCAAGTAATAATAATAATAATAATAATAATAATAATAATAATAATAATAATAATAATAATAATAATAATAATAATAATAATAATAATAATCCCTAAAGAGGATCAGGAGATTTAGCTCAACACACTCGAGAGCTCTAGCACCAGTAGCTTAATATCTTCAAAAATCTCAAAGCTGATAGATCAAGAGGACCAGGAACTGCAAAAATGCGATCCTTCCTCTGAGTAAGATACATCAGCTTTGAAGGTTTGAAGCAAATCAGTAAAGGCATTCTCCAGTTACCGCAAAGACAGTAATATCTCAATTGTAATAAAATTGGGAAAGTGGTACTTAAACTGCCGACTAACTCTCCGGATATCCATTTAAGGGAAATGCACCAGCACCGAAACTTTTAAGTCAAGCAAACTAAGCATAATTGCTCTCTTAGGAAAGGTAAACAACAATTTTGGGAAACATTTGGCACCTTTATACTCTGATGACAGTCATAACTTTCTTATACGTTTGAAATCAGTCGAAAGGGAATTGTCATATTAATGCAGGTAAACCTCTTCTCTATCTGCATGTATAAAATTGGCAAATTGGCACCTGCATAGTTCATCAACAAACTATTACTTCCTCTTATTAATGTACATAAATGGTGAAAGTTTGAAGTGTATTAGAAGAGGCATTTTCATATTATCGCATGGAAAGGCACTCAGGCGCGGCGAAGGGTAAGCCAGAGCCCAATATTAAATTACCAACTCTAGCGCGGTCGGTCAAAACTTTAATAAACTTGGCTCAACGAACATCGTTGAGACTAGACTGTTTTTTCGAGGTTGGGTCTCCCGTTTATATCATCGAAACCAATAGACTGATCTTAATGACATTCACATAAGTTATCCTACTACGTGGGACACATAGTTGCCCACAGGGGTCGGGGAACTGAGGTAAATTACCCCCAAATTGGGTAAAAATGAAAATATAAAGAGTAACGAAGGCTCAATAAACATATACATATATAAAGTTGCACAAAAATTTATAATTTAATAAACGAGGCAAATTACGAAAGTTATATTTTTTCAAACAAATCATTTGTAGTTTTTTAATAAAATTAAAAATCTAATTTGTAGGGACCATTTCTTAAGTTGGCAATGATGTAAAAGGACTGCAACAGCTGGTAACACCGCAGAAGTAATTCGGGAGCCGACACGACAAGTACACGTCCCATTGTCAACACATCACTTAACTTTTGGCCTAGTGTCCTATCTCGCTATCAATAATTGTCTTTGCTTGCAGTCAACACATGTTCGTTGTTTATATTAGTAGGTTTAAGACTTTCGATGACCAAGGTAAGGTAGTGTTTTGTGATTTGTCATAACAATTAGGAGTGTACAATTATTGTACACTACCTGTCTTTGTGAACAATGATTTTCCATTCTCATTAACTTAAAAACCAAGTCCAGAAATATGCTGAACGCCGAAGACAGTATCCAAAATGCTCTGACATCAAAAACCTAATTTTGATGATGTATCAAAAATGAAACATCATTGCTCAAAAACCTGAAGTGAAAATGTTTCCAGTGAAATTCTTTAGTTCCTTAATGAGATTTTTATTAAATTTGTTTGTTACTATTTTTTTATTTCATGCAGTTTATTTTTCATTTTATTATTTTGTTAATTTTGTGCTTTATTTTTAAAGTTGCTTCATTGCGTATAATACATGTCTTTCAGTTTGTATGACTATTCTCCATACAAATGGATTCAATAAACTATTTTGAATTTGAATGTTCTTTGTGTTTTTCCTGATTCTGTGGACTTCAAGTCTAGTGGGTAATTTCGCTGTACACAAATTTGTTTTGGGGTAATCCCAAAAAATTTCGCCGACCCCAGGTTGCCCATAACAGTGTAAAAAAAAATAATGGATATAATTTTTAATTAGTTTGTGAGGTGTGACTCCTTGTCAGAACCTTGTCAGAACCACTGAGTGTCTGGGTCCTCAGTTCTATCTGGGTGAGATCACGACTTATTTTAACGAAAAACTGACTTGTAAGTGGGTTCATATGTTTATATTATCCTTAGCCTGGGAAGCAAATGCAAAGGAGAGAGGAAATAGGAATGAAAATGAGTTCGTAAGGAAGAAATTGAAAGGTGGAAGTTAGTTAAGATAGTCTACGTAAATGTGAAAAAGAGGACATGAGTATATGCCAACAGTTACATGAACCTTTCCCTACTTATAATGCATGAGCATCGAAAATTTGACTTCGATCGAATGAGGCGTTCCTAAACTATAAACGAAAACCTAAGAGAAAGTAAAAATACATTTCAGGCAATCATTGTAAGTTTCCCCTTCAAATGAAACTAATAAAGTCATAAAATATACGAGATTAATCATAGAGTCTTCATTCAACAACGATTATTTTTCTAAACAAGATGATCAATTATGTTAGTTACGATAATTCCTGGAATACCTTAATCTTATACTACGTTCTCTGCAAATTTATATTTTCTTTCATTTAATTTTGAGTTAGGGGAAGTTAGGTTAAGTGAGGTTAGGTTAGGTAAGGAGAGGTGAGGTGATGCTAGATATCGTTAGGTTACGTTATATTAGGATATGTTAGGTTATGTTAGTTAAGGTAGGGTAGGATGGGGTTTGTATGGTAGGGCAAGGTAGGGTAGGGTAGGGTTGGGTTGGTACATAAACCTATAAAATATATATTTAACGACAAATAAGTAAATTAAAAAAAAAACGATCAAGACATGTTTGGCAAAGCGGAGTCTTGGTAGACACAGGAACTAGTGAAATCTGCACATGTGTCGCTCATTGTACGAGAAAGGTTTGCATGAATGCATCATTATTTTTGTAACCATGGCATGTAACTTCAACTTGACAAGATGCCAGTAATCACTGGAACTGTTGTGATTTGTATCTAGTTATTCTGGAACTAATTCGTTTTTTAATACCAAAAGATAACAAGGAATATATAAATGATATCTTTCCAAACGAGGCATGAAAACAGTTATTAGACAAAGAGACATGTAAGAACTGAGCAGTCAGAAAATCAATAAGTGCTTCGAGACACGGAATCCACAGTCAAATGTACCAGTGCATTAAACAAAGAGGTGGTGGAGGCAAATGTCATATGCAGTTTCAAAAGTAGGTACGATTGACTCCTGGATGCCAAGGATCAGTAAAACCGGTTGATCAGAGTTAAGAGGCGGGGCCAGAAACTGTGGATGGAAACCTGCAGGCACAACTAGATGAGCACACAAGGTACGCGCCTTTCACTATAGAGGACCGGTGTCCAACCCGTAATATTCCTTGATTTACATTCACGACATTATTAAGTGTTGATAAAGTGAGCAAGTTTGTTCATTAACGTAACTCACACGAGAAGGCAATAGCTTGAAGCTTGCTGAAGTACAAAACTGGAAGTACTTTTTGCAAGAGTCGTATACCAGTGCGATAGGCTACGCATAAATTGGCAAAACAAGAACACATCTGAAAATTAAAAACAAAAACACATGGAAAACTCATTAGGAAAAAAATGTCTCGGCCCGTCACTTGAGCTTATTGTCCTTGGCAAGACCACTGGAGACGGCGGCTGTGAAGTAGGTAAATTTAAATACTGGTTTTCCGAAATGAGGACACCATTACCAGGTGACCTGACCAGCTAAGTCGCCTCCTCATAATTACCTGATGGTTTAATAAACTATGGACTCTCCTGAAAAATTTTAGTGATTAAATACACCAAACCATCATCAAAGAGGGTTTTATAAAGACTTAGCACCCGGTAAGTTGTAGGTTTGTTACTTTATTGGGTTTCAAGCCTATCCACTACACGACGGGTATTAAGGTCGCACGTTACCTGATGAAACACTGAAGCAGGTATATTGGCTCACGCTGGGCAGGTCCAAATCATACCAAGACACATCTACATCACAAAAAAAAAAATAATTTATTATAATTCAATCCCTAATACGTATGTTTCAGTTGGTTGGTTACCGCGGTTTAAAGCCTGTCGACTACACGATAGTTATTAAGACTGCAAGGTAACCTTTTCACCACCACGCAAGGATAATTTAATCCCTAAATTAGGATTTAAAGTAAATTCTCAGCATATATACGCTGGGTATATATCCTGATTTTCAGTGTATATATATATATATATATATATATATATATATATATATATATATATATATATTATATATATATATATATATATATATATATATATATATATATATATATGTATGCAAAACAAGCCACAGGGGTTGAAATCTTTAGCTCAAGTACTTTCACACTTCTCAGTGTGTCATCAGGAGTTGTGCAATGTTGTAAAGGCAACAACAGGAGAAGTAGGGTGGCTTGTCTTGCATTGTTAAGATCACCTATTGTAACCACGAACGAGTGGTATTGATCAATAACCACACTGCACTAGGACTCCCCAAGCCGTAGGATTGGGTAGTCCTGTGGTTTAAGGCGTCATGTGGTTCTCGCTCACAACGACGGGCCAGTACAACATGGGTTCGAACCCTGGCTAGTGCAGTGTGGTTATTTTGAAAAAAAAAAACGATCTATAATAAAGTGTATAGCAATACTAAGATTTCAGAGTTAGGTTAATGAGACTAAAATTAAGTTTGCCTATCAAAACTACATTTTTTTTTGTTACCCTAAAAACGAAGACTGCATTTTTGTTAGCCTAAGAAGGCCGAACCTGAGTCAGCCTAATCAGTTAGTTTACCTAACACAATTCTCAGACTAAAATTGTGTTAGACAAATATGAACTTTAGCAAGAGGATACTCTCGTGGATATGTGCTTAACTTAAAAAAAAAACACGTTCAGATTGGCACTATGATTTAAAAACAACATTGGTAAATATTTTGTTTATTTACATTTAATTTCATGCATATTTTGGTAAACGGAAAATAAATGTATATACTATAATTAATTTTGATTCGATGGACTTTGGAAGGTACCAGGCATAAATGTACTCTTCCACGAGTAACTGATTAACTATTGTATTTAGAGTCAGTTGAAATGTTAAGCATATATAAACACGATTCATTGATGGAGTATTCAGTTGATAATAGTCGATGTTTCCTCAACAGAGTAATGATAAAGATATATTCCTCTAAATAACTGTAAAGATATATTAAAAGTATTATATGTACAGAATTTGATTTAGAGTTAACAAGAGCAGCAGTAGTCGTAATAGTTGATGATAATAATAATAATAATAATAATAATAATAATAATAATAATAATAATAATAATAATAAACAGAAGAAAACGTCGACAACGATGATAAATATCTTGATGGTAACATATCTGAAGTTGTATACCTTCTTATGTATCAACAAATATGGAGTCAGTGTAGTATTTCTGGTACTTGTACTTACTAGTTTCAGATGTTGCACCTGGCTGAAGTTTCTTTGCGAGACTATTCAGTATATTGACTACTTTGGCTGAATTTTGCTTCATGTGTGATACGAATTAGTACAACTTGATTGCCAGTTGTATAAACAAAGGCGCTCAACAGGCGAACACTGAATGAACTGTGGGTCGATTTGTTAAGTTGCGTGTAGCTGTAGACACTTCGCGTATAGGGATGTTCATATGCCCAATTTGCCAACTGCTTTCGTGAAGTTAGTGTATTATGTATGTAACTGTGACTTATGTGCTGTTGTAGCTCCTAGATGACGTTTAATAATGGCTGCAGTGAGATTAAATGATGAAGCAATTAAGTGTCCTATTGGTAATTGGGCATTATTTATTTATCACTGTTACGTTAGTTCAGTGATAATCTAGTCTGTTACTGTTACGTTAGTTTAGTGATGATTTAGTTTGTCACTGTTACGTTACTTTAGTGATGATCTAGTCAGTCACTATTATGTTACGTTAGTTCACTGATGATCTAGTCTGTAACTGTCACGTTACGTTAGTTCAGTGATGATCTAGTGTGTCACTGTTACGTTACGTTAGTTCAGTGATGATCTAGTGTGTCACTGTTACGTTACGTTAGTTCACTGATGATCTAGTGTGTCACTGTTACGTTACGTTAGTTCACTGATGATCTAGTGTCACTGTTACGTTACGTTAGTTCACTGATGATCTGGTGTCACTGTTACGTTACGTTAGTTCACTGATGATCTAGTGTGTCACTGTTACGTTACGTTAGTTCACTGATGATCTAGTGTGTCACTGTTACGTTACGCTAGTTCACTGATGATCTAGTGTGTCACTGTTACGTTACGTTAGTTCACTGATGATCTAGTGTGTCACTGTTACGTTACGTTAGTTCACTGATGATCTAGTGTGTCACTGTTACGTTACGTTAGTTCACTGATGATCTAGTGTGTCACTGTTACGTTACGTTAGTTCACTGATGATCTAGTGTGTCACTGTTACGTTACGTTAGTTCACTGATGATCTAGTGTCACTGTTACGTTACGTTAGTTCACTGATCTAGTGTGTCACTGTTACGTTACGTTAGTTCACTGATGATCTAGTGTGTCACTGTTACGTTACGTTAGTTCACTGATGATCTAGTGTGTCACTGTTACGTTACGTTAGTTCACTGATCTAGTGTGTCACTGTTACGTTACGTTAGTTAATTGATGATCTAGTGTGTCACTGTTACGTTACGTTAGTTCACTGATGATCTAGTGTGTCACTGTTACGTTACGTTAGTTCACTGATGATCTAGTGTGTCACTGTTACGTTACGTTAGTTCACTGATGATCTAGTGTGCCACTGTTACGTTACGTTAGTTCACTGATGATCTAGTGTGTGTCACTGTTACGTTACGTTAGTTCACTGATGATCTGGTGTCACTGTTACGTTACGTTAGTTCACTGATGATCTAGTGTGTCACTGTTACGTTACGTTAGTTCACTGATGATCTAGTGTGTCACTGTTACGTTACGCTAGTTCACTGATGATCTAGTGTGTCACTGTTACGTTACGTTAGTTCACTGATGATCTAGTGTGTCACTGTTACGTTACGTTAGTTCACTGATGATCTAGTGTGTCACTGTTACGTTACGTTAGTTCACTGATGATCTAGTGTGTCACTGTTACGTTACGTTAGTTCACTGATGATCTAGTGTGTCACTGTTACGTTACGTTAGTTCACTGATGATCTAGTGTCACTGTTACGTTACGTTAGTTCACTGATCTAGTGTGTCACTGTTACGTTACGTTAGTTCACTGATCTAGTGTGTCACTGTTACGTTACGTTAGTTCACTGATGATCTAGTGTGTCACTGTTACGTTACGTTAGTTCACTGATGATCTAGTGTGTCACTGTTACGTTACGTTAGTTCACTGATGATCTAGTGTGTCACTGTTACGTTACGTTAGGGAACTGATTATCTAGTGTGTCACTGTTACGTTACGTTAGTTCACTGATGATCTAGTGTGTCACTGTTACGTTACGTTAGTTCACTGATGATCTAGTGTGTCACTGTTACGTTACGTTAGTTCACTGATGATCTAGTGTGCCACTGTTACGTTACGTTAGTTCACTGATGATCTAGTGTGTGTCACTGTTACGTTACGTTAGTTCACTGATGATCTAGTGTGTCACTGTTACGTTACGTTAGTTCACTGATGATCTAGTGTCACTGTTACGTTACGTTAGTTCACTGATGATCTAGTGTGTCACTGTTACGTTACGTTAGTTCACTGATGATCTAGTGTGTGTCACTGTTACGTTACGTTAGTTCACTGATGATCTAGTGTGTCACTGTTACGTTACGTTAGTTCACTGATGATCTAGTGTCACTGTTACGTTACGTTAGTTCACTGATGATCTAGTGTGTCACTGTTACGTTACGTTAGTTCACTGATGATCTAGTGTCACTGTTACGTTACGTTAGTTCACTGATGATCTAGTGTCACTGTTACGTTACGTTAGTTCACTGATGATCTGGTGAGGAAAGAGATAATCACAGTAATTCTGTTGTGATAATTAAGCGTGCTTTATTATACAGAAGTAAATAGTATTTATGAAGTCAGTAGTAAGGAAAAAAAATAGTAATAATAGTAAGAGTAATAATAATAATAATAATAATAATAATAATAATAATAATAATAATAATAATAAGTAAGTAAGTTTATTCAGGTATACACAAATACAGTTACATAGATTATCATACATAGCAGCATATGTGTAGAGAACCTTGGATAACCCAAAAAGTCAGAGTGACTTATTTCCGTTGGGGTCCATTTAATACCTTAATATTATACACTGTAGTAGATACTAGTTATTATACTATAATTAAAATGAATAAGGTAAAAAAAGTTATTTACATGTACATGTATGTTATCTAAAAAAAAATAAAAATCATTCTCCTCCCTTTCTGTCGCTACATTCATTAGGTACCTTTTGGTTCTCTTCTTGAACTGGCTCATGCTATGACTGGCTTTGACATGTGCAGGCAGTCTGTTCCATTCCTTTATTGCTGTACAATAAAAGGTGTTTGAAGCCTGGCCAGTGACTGTGGGTACTACAAAGTTGTGCTCTCTCTCCCTAGTACTATGACTGCTTTGGTTCCCAGCCTTGACAAAATTGGCAGCAAGATATTCTGGACACTGTTTGTGAGCAATTTTATAAACTTGATTCAACTTAAGTTGTTTTACTCTGTCTTCAGTATTCAGCATATCTAAATGTTGTAATTCATTTTATTAATTTTTATTGCAGGTATAAATAAGAGAGTCAAGATAATAAATAAAGCAAGATAGAGATGATGAATGTCTTGAAACTGTGACACAAGGTTGAGAGGGAAACGTTGTCGTACGCAGGCAGGGTGGCGGCCGCACGACTACCGTGCCACACGGTGACGTCACAACAGCTGATTGAGAGTTTTCCAATAGTTTCAACAGGTGAAGGAATTCTGGGTTCAACAGGGAGCGCTGAAAACTACCCCTTGCACTTCCTGTACCCAATGTACGTACTAACAAGTGCCTAAATTTGTGCCTTTTGGAATGTGCTTATCCATTGGGTAGTAATATGCGGTGAGACAACCGCTTATTGCAACCACTTCCCTTGTGTAAGGTTCAGTTAAGGTACAGCATACCGTTAACGCCAGTGTATGTTGATCCTATGGTGTGTGTGTGTACTCACCTAGTTGTGGTTGCAGGGGTCGATTCATAGCTCCTGGCTCGTGTGTGTGTGTGAGTGAGTGCGTGTGTGTGTGAGTGCATATGTGTGTGTGTGTGTGTGTACTCACCTAATTGTACTCACCTAATTGTGGTTGCAGGGGTCGAGACTCAGCTCCTGGCCCCGCCTCTGCGCTGCCCGAAACTGGGCATCTGCTCTCCCTGCTCCATGAGCTTTATCATACCTCGTCTTAAAACTGTGTATGGTTCCTGCCTCCACTATGTCTTTCTCTAGACTATTCCACTTCCTGACTACTCTGTGGCTGAAGAAATGATTCCTAACATCCCTTTGACTCATCTGAGTCTTCAGCTTCCAGTTGTGTCCCCTTGTTTCTGTGTTCCCTCTCTGGAACATCCTGTCACTGTCTACCTTGTCGATTCCCTGCAGTATTTTGTATGTCGTTATCATGTCTCCTCTGACCCTTCTTTCCTCCAGTGTTGTTAGTCCTATTTCCCTCAGCCTTTCTTCATAGGACAGACCCCTGAGTTGTGGAACTAACCTTGTCGCAAACCTTTGCACTTTCTCTAGTTTCTTTATGTGCTTGACCAGGTGTGGGTTCCAGACTGGTGCTGCATATTCTAGTATGGGCCTGACGTACACGGTGTACAGTGTCTTAAACGAGTCCTTGTTAAGGTAACGGAACGCTAGTCTTTGGTTTGCCAGTCGCCCATATGCTGCCGCAGTTATCTGGTTGATGTGTGCCTCCGGAGACGTGCTTGGCGTTATACTCACCCCAAGGTCTTTCTCCTTTTCCGAGGTTTGTAGCCTTTGTCCGCCTAGCCTGTACTCTGTCAGCGGTCTTCTTTGCCCTTCTCTGATCTTCATGACTTTGCCTTTGGTGGGATTGAATTCGAGAAGCCATTTGCTAGACCAGATGTCAAGCCTGTCCAGGTCTGTTTGAAGTCCTGCTTGGTCCTCCTCCGATGTGATTCTCCTCATTAATTTCACATCATCTGCGAACAGAGACACTTCTGAGTCTATCCCATCTGCGTTAGTTACCATTTTGTCCTAGGCACATGTCAATTAGACACTGAGCCTGTTGTATGTATGTGATGTGTGTGGTGTAGTGAACGACTTGAAATGTTTCTGCCCCACTGGAATTGAACCTGGCCTCCGTGGTGAAGCGAGAGTTCCCACTGCCACGTGTATGTGTATGTGTGTGTGTGTGTTGTGATGTGTATGTAGTGTATGTGAGTGTGGGAGTGTGTGTGATGTGAGGTGGTGGGGTGATGTGTATGTGTGTGTGCTGGGGTTCAAAGACCTGATGCAGTTGGCTTCAGCACAGGTGGGTCAGGGAGACGCCGGGGTGAACGACCTCCCTCCATCACCACCACTACTACCACCACCACTGCCACCACCACTACACTACCACCACTACTACCACCGCTACGACCACCATTACGACCACCACTACGACCACCATCACCAGTACTAGTATTATTACTGCTACTACCCCACCACCACTAACACTACTTGTACTATTACAACTTCTACCACCACCATCACTACCACTACTACTACCACCACCACTACTACTACCACCACTACGACCACCACTACGACCACCACTACGACCACCACTACTACCACCACTACCACCGCTACCATCTCCACCACCACAATCACCTCCACTACTACCACCAACATCACAACTACCTCTTCACCACCAATACCATCTCCACCACTACTACTACCACCAACAACATAATCACTAACAGCTTCACTAACACTACCACCAACATCACCACCAACACCAATACCACCAACAATACCACCAACACCACCACTAACACCACCACTAACACCACCACTAACACCACCACTAACACCACCACTAACTCCATTAACACCACCACTAACATTAACACCAACATCACTACCACCAACAGTGCCACCACCATTACCAACACCACTGCCACTACTTTCACTGTCTCTCGCTCCGGCTGCCGCTGTTACTCTTCTGTTACTGCTGCCGCTGTTACTCTTCTGTTACTGCTGCCGCTGTTACTCTTCTGTTACTGCTGCCGCTGTTACTCTTCTGTTACTGCTGCCGCTGTTACTCTTCTGTTACTGCTGCCGCTGTTACTCTTCTGTTACTGCTGCCGCTGTTACTCTTCTGTTACTGCTGCCGCTGTTACTCTTTCATTACTGTTGCCGTTGTTACTCTTCTGTTACTGCTGCCGCTGTTACTCTTCTGTTACAGCTTCTGCCGCTGTTACTCTTCTGTTACAGCTTCTGCCGCTGTTACTCTTCTATTACTGCTGCTGCTGTTACTCTTCTGTTACTGCTGCTGCCGCTGTTACTCTTCTGTTACTGCTGCCGTTGTTACTCTTCTGTTACTGCTGCTGCCGCTGTTACTCTTCTGTTACTGCTGCTGCCGCTGTTACTCTTCTGTTACTGCTGCCGCTGTTACTCTTCTGTTACTGCTGCCGCTGTTACTCTTCTGTTACTGATGCCGCTGATACTCTTCTGATACTGCTGCTGCTTCCGCTGTTACTCCTCTGCTACTGCTGCTGCTGTTACTCTTCTGTTACTGCTGCTGCTGTTACTCTTTTGTTACTGCTGCTGCTGCCGTTGTTATTCTTCTGTTACTCCAGCTGCTGACGCTGTTACTCTTCTGTTACTCCTGCTGCTGCCGCTGTTACTCTTCTGTTACTCCTGCTGCTGCCGCTGTTACTCTTTTGTTACTGCTGCTGCTGCTGTTACTCTTCTGTTACTGCTGCCGCTGTTACTCTTCTGTTACTGCTGCTGTTGTTACTCTTCTGTTACTGCTGTTGCTGCCGCTGTTACTCTTATGTTACTTCTGTCCCTGTTACTCTTCTGTTACTGCTGCCGCTGTTACTATTCTGTTACTGCTGCCACTGTTACTCTTCTGTTACTCCTGCCGCTGTTACTCTTCTGTTACTGTTGCCGCTGATACTCTTCTGATACTGCTGCTGCTGCCGCTGTTACTCCTCTATTACTACTGCTGCTGTTACTCTCCTGTTACTGCTGATGCTGCCGTTGTTACTCTTGTGTTACTCCTGCTTCTGCCGCTATTACTCTTTTGTTACTGCTGATTCTGCCGCTGTTACTCTTCTGTTACTCCTGCTGCTGTTACTCTTCTGTTACTCCTGCCGCTGTTACTCTTATGTTGCCGCTGTTACTCTTCTGTTACTGCTGCTGCTGTTATTTTTCTGTTACTGCTGCAGCTGCTGTTACTTTTCTGTTACTGCTGCTGCCGCTGCTGTTACTCTTCTGTTGCTGCTGCCGCTGTTACTCTTCTGTTACTGCTGCTGCTGTTACTCTTCTGTTACTGCTGCTGCTGTTACTCTTTTGTTGCTGCTGCTGCCGTTGTTACTCTTCTGTTACTGCTGCTGCCGCTGCTGTTACTCTTCTGTTTCTGCTGCTGCTGCCGCTCTTACTCTTCTGTTACTGCTGCTGCTGCTGTTACTCTTCTGTTACTGCTGTCGCTGCTTTCGTTACTGTTATTTCTGCTTTAACTCTTTTGTTTCTCTTCTATCTACTGATTAATTTTTCGTGGCTTTTGTTGTTTTTCCTGTCTCTCTGCTGTGTCTGTTGCTCTGTTTCCTCCCATTTCCGTTATTGTTGTATCCCCTTCTGTTGCTGTTGCTTCTAATCGTGTTACGCTGCTTCTTCTGATGATTTCTTTCCTCTCTCTCTCTCTCTCTCTCTCTCTCTCTCTCTCTCTCTCTCTCCTCTCTCTCTCTCTCCCTCTCTTGCAACTGCTGCTACTGTTACTGCTGCTGTTACTATGACTGTCTTTCCTTCCCCGGTGAATACTACTGTTGTTTCCGTAATGTCTCAGTTCCCGTTACTTTTGCTGTCTCTTTTTTTTTGGTCTTACTCTAGTAGCTGTTGCGGTTCTTACCGTTATTGCTCTCGTTGTTGTGTTCTTCCCCTCTCTCTCTCTTGCCACTTCTCTGCCGTTAATTTTGGTCCGTTCCCTTGTTCTGTTCCGTTGCTGCCGTTTCTCCTCCCCTACCATCACTGTTATTACAGCTGTCTTTTCTTGTCACAACTGTTGTTGCTGTTGCTTAAACTTTGTCATCGCTGTTGTCGCAGTGTCACCCTTGTAATTACTGTTGCTGTTCCGCTTTCGTCACTGTTGTTGCTTTTATTCATCTATTGTCATTACTGTTGTTGGTGTTACTCCCCATTGTTCAATCACTGTTATTATTGTTATTGCTGTTGTCCCTTCCCTGTCATCATCGTTCTTGCTGTTGCATGTCTGTCATCACGGTTTTGGCCACTGTTCCATTCATGCCATTTGTACTGTTGCCGTTTTCCGTCCTGCCAGTACTGTTGAATCACTCGTCATCACTACCGCCGTTGTTCCTCCCGTTATTACTATTATTCCAAGCGTCATCACTGTTGGAATAACTGTTGGAATACTTATTATCATTGGTATTTCAATGCATATCACTGTTATTTCACCTGATATAACCATTGTTCCACCTGTTATTTATCACTGTTGTTCCATCTCTGTTAAACTCTTCATAGATGATGTTCCACGTTATAATTTATATGTTCCCCACATAATTGATTGTTCACCCGATATTACGGTTGTTCCACTCGTTATCACTGTTGTTCCACGTTATCGCTGTTGTTCCACGTTATCACTTTTGTTCTGTTCGAACCGTCAGTGTGGTAATTGTTCCACCCATTATTCCTGTTGTCGTTCTTCCAACGGCTATCACAATTATCCCTGTTGTTCCATTCCTGTCATTACTGTTGTTGCTTCCCTGCCCTTAATGTTGTTCCACCTATGCACTTAATGGTGTTCCATTACTACCCTTAGTGTTGTTCCACCCCTGCCATAATTGTTGTCCCACCATTGCCATAACTGTTGTTCCACCCCTGCCGTAACTTTTCTTCCACATCTGCCATTGCTGTTGTTTAACCCTACCCATGTCATTACCGTTGTTTCACCCCTATCATTACTGTTGTTCTGTCGTGCTATTGTCATTGTTCTACCCCAGATATTATCCCAGCCATCATTGCTGTTCCACCCCTGCCATTATTGTTGTTCCACCCTACCATAATTGCTGCTACATCCCTACCATTACTGTTGTTCCACTCCTGTTATTACTGTTGCTCTACTCCTGTCATTACTGTTGTTTCACACCTGCCATTACTGTTGTTCCACGCCTGCGATTATTGTTGTTCCACCCCTACCATTACTGCTATGGCACACTTTACATTTATTTTGTTCCACTCCTGCTGTTTCTGTTATTCCACCCCTGCCATTACCGTTCCTCTAAGTCTAGAGGTATTGT
>WNWK01000698.1:52500-57500 GCA_009830355.1 Cherax destructor
TGTCTGGGAGTCACAGACTGCTGGAGACCTTGAAGCTGCAGTAAGATCACACTGACTGACTGTTATCATCTGCCATCGTGATGTTCTTATTATATCTGATCATTTAACAAATGTTGTTTTAGCCGTTAAGAAACTCGTTAGGGGATGAGTAAATCCCACTGTGGCGGACCCTGAGTTTGTTCACAGATGCGGCATCGAAGTGCAGAAATAGCCTCGATAAAACACACAATAATAATTATTTTTTAATCTGAAATACGCCATTTCGTGATCTAGGAATTATGTTTTTTAGTTTGCTAATTTCTTTATTGGTGGTTGATCTGTCACAGCTAGTAGCGTCTGTCACTGCTAAATGATAACATTCAGTGAGGTTAAGGAAGTTGAGCCAAGCTAGTAGCGTCTGTCACTGCTAAATGATAACATTCAGTGAGGTTAAGGAAGTTGAGCCAAGCTAGTAGCGTCTGTCACTGCTAAATGATAACATTCAGTGAGGTTAAGGAAGTTGAGCCAAGCTAATAGCGTCTGTCACTGCTAAATGATAACATTCAGTGAGGTTAAGGAAGTTGAGCCAAGCTAGTAGCGTCTGTCACTGCTAAATGATAACATTCAGTGAGGTTAAGGAAGTTGAGCCAAGCTAGTAGCGTCTGTCACTGCTAAATGATAACATTCAGTGAGGTTAAGGAAGTTGAGCCAAGCTAGTAGCGTCTGTCACTGCTAAATGATAACATTCAGTGAGGTTAAGGAAGTTGAGCAAAGCTAATAGCGTCTGTCACTGCTAAATGATAACATTCAGTGAGGTTAAGGAAGTTGAGCAAAGCTAATAGCGTCTGTCACTGCTAAATGATAACATTCAGTGAGGTTAAGGAAGTTGAGCAAAGCTAGTAGCGGAGCCAGCAAGCCTGGCACTCATATACCGTAGAGTTTCCTGGGGTGAATGACCCTCCACCTTCAGTGAGTTTTCACAGCTATCATATTCAGCCACAGATGTCTGACATCTGTTAGTCACATTTGAATGTAGAACACGTTTATAATGTTAAATCTAGTATTTTTTTTCTCTACATAGAAAAAGATTTATTTTGCTTATACAAACAAAAGAAGAGCATTGGTATGTGATTGATTCCAACACAAAAACTCGAACTAATTCATATAGCATCTCCCTGAAATATCAGAATGCTGAATTATTTACACGCAAATTGTTAAGTAAACACTATCCAGTTATTCACCGTCAAATATCTTTCTAAATTCTAAGAAAAAAAAGGACAGATTTTGGAGCCTTCTTACTAAATGTTAACACTTTCATTTAAAGCCACGATTCAGATTTATATATCTCAATCTTCTTTTGTAAACTAATTTTTTATGTAGTGGGTAGATGTGTAAGATGGGTGTGTTGCGGGTGAGTATGGCGATCGGTGTTGCGGGTGAGTGGGGTGGTCGGTGTTGCTGGTGAGTGTGGCGGTCGGTGTTGCTGGTGAGTGGGGTGGTCAGTGTTGCGGGTGAGTGTGGCGGTCGGTGTTGCGGGTGAGTGGGGTGGTCAGTGTTGCGGGTGAGTGGGGTGGTCGGTTTTGCGGGTGAGTGGGGTGGGCGGTGTTGCGGGTGAGTGTGGCGGTCGGTGTTGCGGGTGAGTGGGGCGGTCGGTGTTGCTGGTGAGTGGGGTGGTCGGTGTTGCGGGTGAGTATGGCGGTCGGTTCCCCATGTAAAATGACAGGTAAATCTTACAAACCTCTACTTTCATTCGACAAACACATATTTTTACTGTCCTGTGTGTTTCTTAATGCATATATTTTCTAAATATCTTGAACTTTCTGACCATGTGTCTCTCTTTCATCCTCTCACCAGTATTGCTATATATAGGTCTACCATATTGTCCTCATGCTTTCTTATATTATTTATACTGACTTTAGAGGTCTGGACAAATTATGCGTACCTTTGGTTCTAGGCCCTGAATTGTAGGGCAGTTCGTTCTTTCTGAGACTGACCCTCCCTCTCAGTTGATATGATCCTACTAGTCACTTATTTCCTCACATCATTAGCACCTATTTATGTGTATATGTGTGTAAGTATGTATTTAAGTATGGGGAGGGCGATGTTAAGTAGTGGATTTACTGCCTCAGTTATTAAAAAGTTCTGATGTAAGTGGTGGCCTTACCTCTAATGCAGTTAAATGCTCACTTCGATTTTAGTACACCTTCTAATTTAAATAAATTTTGTTGGTTTAAAACTCAGATGTACGTACTTGGACAACATGTCTGGTTAGTTATTTTGAGCTGGAATTGAGCAATACAGTTTTTCAAGAATTCAAGAAATGGTAAAAGGAAGAAGAGCTACGTCGTCCCCGGAGGAGAGGCCAGGCAGCGATCCTCGTTGACTCTAAAATAAACTTTCTAAAGGGAACTAATAATCTGTAAGTTGACGAACAAATAATTAGTCCAATAGAACATTGTGCGTAACCCCAGAAACTTTATTTAAGTGGTACCTTACCAGTAATTTGGAATTCTGCAAACTTTCATAACTTATGTCATAAATCATCACACCTCAGTGTATTAAGGATCCACCGATTGATGTGGAACAACTCTGTTCATTCCATTTTTAAGTGTGTGTGTGTGTGTGTGTGTGTGTGTGTGTGTGTGTACTCACCTAATTGTGGTTGCAGGGGTCGATTCATAGCTCCTTGCCCCGCTTCTTCACTGGTCGCCACTAGGTCATTCTCTCCCTGCTCCATGAGCCTTATCATAACTCTTCTTAAAGCTATGTATGGTACCTGCCTCCACTACCTCACTTTTCAGACTATTCTACTTCCTGACAACTCTATGACTGAAGAAATACTTCCTAACATCCCTTTGACTCATCTAAGTCTTCAACTTCCAATTGTGACCCGTTGTTTCTGTGTCACATCTCTGGAACATCCTGTATTTGTCCACCTTGTGTGTGTGTGTGTGTGTGTGTGTGTGTGTGTGGTGTGTGTGGTGTGTGTGTGTGTGTGTGTGTGTGTGTGTGTGTGTGTGTGTGTGTGTGTGTGTGTGTGTGTGCGTGTGCGTGTGCGTGAATTCATTGGCAGGCAGCGGTGTGTGTATGAACCCTGCTGAGTGGTACATGACGAGGACTTGGGGCCCCACCATCGCCGCCACACTAGCGCCAAGCAAGGGTGCGACACCAGCCAGAAACCCACATTAACGGTGAGCTGCCACTCTCACAGGCTAGGCTGAGAGAAGCGTACGCCCCTCCCGTACGCCCCTCCCGTATCTGAGGGGCTTACAGAATGGGCGTTAGGAGGGGGCGTGCAATAAAGTACCTTAGCAACAGCCCTTCACGCAACACCCATCCCTAACCGACCAAAGCACCATTTGTTCATTCACTCCTTCAGCCCACCGTCACCAGCACCCTTCCACTTGTTTCTTGGTTTTTGTGTAAATTCCTTCAAATAGTCTCCCAAATTTCCATAGCGTAGCCATATACAGGCAGGCTCCTCGTAAATACTGCTGGAATATAGCTGCCACGCCAAGTGTGGGAGACACACCCATCTCGGTCTATGAGCGTCTTGATTTGGGACGAACATATAACAAAAAAAAAAAAAAAAATTCTTCCTGGAACTGCTAGGACACGCATTAAAATACTGAGAAAGGTCAACGCTTTTCAGCGAATATGAAATATTTAGCTTACGAGCAATTTTCACCTTAAAACACTGTTAAATTAATGAGTGCGATTTATAAATGAGAAAATATATAAAGAGAGAGAGAATATCAAACCACGGTACGGGCGGGATTGAACTCGCGGCGAGTGAGTCGTAAAACTCTAGTAGCAGCACTGGTGTTTATGCTAACCTTCCTATGGTGTATAAATATATCTAGCTGGACGAATCTTACTGTAGCCAGCTGGCCCAGTGGCTCACGCTTCGGCCTGGAGTTTTACGACTCACTCGCCGCGAGTTCAATCCCCGCCCGTACCGTGGTTTGTTTGCAATCGTGTCATTACGATTTCGTGAGTGAAGAGAGAGACTGTGTTTACCAGTGTAAAACCTACGATTAAGATGGTCACTTTTGTTCTTGGTGGTCTTTGATCTCAGGTCAATCAAACAATTCTCATACCTCTTCCAGGGTCAAATATAAGAGGAATTATAAACAGAAACCTAATTAACTGCCTTTGAGAGGAAACTGAAAAGTTCCTCGAGTCAGTTCCTGATCAGCCGGACTGTGGTTCCATCATCGGCCTGCTTACAGCTAGCACACCAACAGCTGGTTTGATCAAGCAGTCAACCAGATGGTCCAGCCCGGGACGGGAGTGGAGCAAGAGGTAGGCAAGAGGCAGGTGGGGCAGATGGTGAGCTCTTCTTTAAGGTCATCTTTACCTAATCATCAGTGATGCTCACACGTCCACCTCTCCTCGTTCTCATGGCGCCGTGATGGAGGAAGGCTCTTGATCCTTGGAACAGGAACTGCACTCCCTTTTCTCAGGTAAAACCTGCTTACCTGCATTCCTTCCTTTACGGGTTCAACGCTTTACATGGATTTGATGATGATGATGATGAATAAATAATAATAATAATAATAATAATAATAATAATAATAATAATAATAATAATAATAATCTTTCTGGTTCTGCTTCTCTAATTCATCTTCATTCACTTTCTTTACTGCCCCTCCTTCTCCTCGTCTTTCATCTCCTTCTTTTCTGGCTCTTTCTTCTCCCTGTCTTCCTACTCCTTTATTTCATCGTTTCCTGTTCGTCCTCCCATAATTCTTCCATTGTCTTCTCCTCCATTTGGCCATGTTTTCACCTTCCTCCGTACCTTTTGGCCACACACTACTCACTTTTTCACTTTCATGTGGCTCACTTCCTTCCTATGGCCACACACTACTCACTTTTCACATTCACGTGGCCCGCTTCCTTCCTATGGCCACACACTCCTCACTTTTTCACTTTCATGTGGCCCTCTTCCTTCCTATGGCCACTCACACACTCTTCTACGTGCAATATGCAGGAAAATCTCCACACTAACTCCGTCACGG
>WNWK01000698.1:62500-162500 GCA_009830355.1 Cherax destructor
AACCCATCATACACAACTGTTGCTGCAGACAACCCATCATACACAACTGTTGCTGCACACAACCCATCATACTCAACTGTTGGTGCAGACAACCCATCATACACAACTGTTGCTGCAGACAACCCATCATATACAACTGTTGGTGCAGGCAACCCATCATACACAACTGTTGCTGCAGACAACCCATCATACACAACTGTTGCTGCAGACAACCCATCATACACAACTGTTGCTGCAGACAACCCATCATACACAACTGTTGCTGCAGGCAACCCATCATACACAACTGTTGCTGCAGACAACCCATCATACACAACTGTTGGTGCAGACAACCCATCATACACAACTGTTGCTGCACACAACCCATCATACACAACTGTTGCTGCAGGCAACTCATCATACACAACTGTTGCTGCAGGCAACCCATCATACACAACTGTTGCTGCAGACAACCCATCATACACAACTGTTGCTGCAGACAACCCATCATACACAACTGTTGCTGCAGACAACCCATCATACACAGCTGTTGCTGCAGACAACCCATCATACACAACTGTTGCTGCAGGCAACCCATCATACACAACTGTTGCTGCAGACAACCCATCATACACAACTGTTGCTGCACACAACCCATCATACACAACTGTTGCTGCACACAACCCATCATACACAACTGTTGCTGCGGGCAACCCATCATACACAACTGTTGCTGCAGGCAACCCATCATACACAACTGTTGCTGCACACAACCCATCATACACAACTGTTGCTGCAGACAACCCATCATACACAACTGTTGGTGCAGGCAACCCATCATACTCAACTGTTGGTGCAGGCAACCCATCATACACAACTGTTGCTGCAGACAACCCATCATACACAACTGTTGCTGCACACAACCCATCATACACAACTGTTGCTGCACACAACCCATCATACACAACTGTTGCTGCAGGCAACCCATCATACACAACTGTTGCTGCAGGCAACCCATCATACACAACTGTTGCTGCACACAACCCATCATACACAACTGTTGCTGCAGACAACCCATCATACACAACTGTTGCTGCAGGCAACCCATCATACACAACTGTTGGTGCAGGCAACCCATCATACACAACTGTTGCTGCAGACAACCCATCATACACAACTGTTGCTGCAGACAACCCATCATACACAACTGTTGCTGCAGGCAACCCATCATACACAACTGTTGGTGCAGGCAACCCATCATACTCAACTGTTGGTGCAGGCAACCCATCATACACAACTGTTGCTGCAGACAACCCATCATACACAACTGTTGCTGCACACAACCCATCATACACAACTGTTGCTGCAGGCAACCCATCATACACAACTGTTGCTGCAGGCAACCCATCATACACAACTGTTGCTGCAGACAACCCATCATACACAACTGTTGCTGCAGACAACCCATCATACTCAACTGTTGCTGCAGACAACCCATCATACACAACTGTTGCTGCAGGCAACCCATCATACACAACTGTTGCTGCAGACAACCCATCATACACAACTGTTGCTGCAGACAACCCATCATACACAACTGTTGCTGCAGGCAACCCATCATACTCACCTGTTGCTGCAGACAACCCATCATACACAACTGTTGCTGCAGGCAACCCATCATACTCACCTGTTGGTGCAGGCAACACATCAAACCTAACATATTTACTGCTGTAAGCGCTTCACACTATATCGTTAATTTATGAATATTTCAATTTCTAGAAACGTTAAAGCATAACACTCTAAAATGTTAAACGGTTGAACTATCTTAGAGACTATTCTTACCTAATCACTAATACAGTTCACTCTGCCACAGCATTATTGACCCCACCTGGAAGAGATTTCAACATCCTATACCGTACCATCAACTAAGAGAACCTTGACCTGGTTCCTCACAGAGTGTTTCCTTCCACAATGAGATGAGTCACTACTCGCCAATTTAGAGGCCAGTGACTGTGCTCTCGACGGGCGTTCAAGTGCCTTGCACCAATGAAGACACAACATGAACCTGCCTTTGGGTTCAGCTCTAGGGCCACTATAACTGCGCCATGTTAGACTGCCTACTGATTTCTTGTCGGCATCTTCCTCACGTTAATTTCACATAGGAACATGTCGAGAAACTGACATGATCCAGCCACGTTGTTGTCAAGTGGCTTTGGTGCGTGGCGGTGCATTTATTTTGAGAGAACCTGGCCGCATTAGCTAGAGTTAAACTATTACCCAACAAAACCTTATTCTTCTTTCTGTTTTAGGTGCCTAGACTGCCAGTGGCACTACGAGGCACTAAATTCATGATGTATGGAAACGGAGAAACGCACTGGAAGTCATAAAAAAGAGAATCCAGTAATAAAGAGACATTTCAGCCTCCGGGACCTCTAAGTTCAACCAGTCATTACTTCTTGTTTATTGACGAGGTCTTCTTCAGTTACATTGACTAGTGTTCATTGCTTGACCAACATTGTTTCATGATATATTTTTAAATTAGGAGCAGCACTTAAACCACCCATGAAACAGATATTAACTTTCTGACATATTTATTTACGATCTTAAGGCACATCTAGGGAGGACCTCCTTAAAGTATGCCACATAAATGTAAACTCTCCATGAGGTTTTCATTTAACCTCTGAGTCAAATCTACTGCTCATAATGAGAAGGCAAAGTAGGAGGGCAGGACATTCGTCCCATGAAGCTTCTCGTGATATGCCCATGTATCTTGAAGGGCATTTGACCGAGAATGTTTACATCATTTACTCGCACTAAGCTTCCTGAAATTCGGGGTCTTGTCGATATTTCTTATGATCTGGAAGCTATCTTGAGTAAAAGAGCCATACTGACGCAGTGGTCACCAATACTGACATAAGTATATTTCACACTTTGGAAATGATATACTTACTGACAGAATGATATCCTTACTGACAGAAGGATATCCTTACTGACAGAAGGATATCCTTACTGACAGAAGGATATCCTTACTGACAGAAGGATATCCTTACCGCACTGGTTCTGGGTAACATCAGTTGTGGTGGAAAAACACGTTGCAAAACATTCTGTGAATTATTAAGTTCAACACAGTGAGACATGTTATGCCAAGTGCAGCTTGTTCGGCAACGTGTGTTTTTTTCACCATTGTAAACAGTAAGCCATTAGTCTCAAACCTTCAATACATACATATGCTTATCACTCAAACCAAGACTGAGGAGAAATAAAAATAACGCGATTTACAAGACCGTCTGATGAATGTCTGATGAATGTCTGATAACTAATAACTTTTTTAATCATCAGTGGAGCAGAAGGAATTATACCTGGCAAAATATATGGCCTAACTGTGATTGATAAATTTATAAAAAATATGTGGAGTGGTCCACATGAACAGGCATATGACCGTGTCAAAAAGTGCAGTCCACATTAACAAGCGTGTGTGAGCGTGTTAAAAAGGAGTGGCTCCACAGGAGGAGGCATCTGTGAGTGGAGTAGAGAAAAGTAGTCCACAGGAGGAGGCATTTGTGAGCGTGTTAATCTGGAGTAGAGGATAGAGGTCCACACGATCAATCACACTGTCGGAGTACATGCAAAATAATTTATATTAATGGTCCCAAGAAAATTGGCTAACCCAGCTAAAAGATATTGAGAGCAGAGAAATGACAGCACTCAAGGAGCTTGGTGAGCTGGGAGGCTGCGGCTTGGCAGGTTACTTCCCACCGTGACATCTGCTCCTTTATATAAAGGAAGCTAGATAGAGCGTGAATGTTTTCTTCTTTGGGTAACTTGTTACTTCAATACAACCTAAATGGAAGATAACATTAATACTTTGATCTTACTTAGACCCAAACAGATCTTAGTACGAGGCACAATTATTAAATTTATCTTCTAATTTATATATATATATATATATATATATATATATATATATATATATATATATATATATATATATATATATATATATATATATATATATATATATATGTCGTGCCGATTAGGTAAAACTGGTCAATTAGCAAGAACTCATCTAAAATTAAGTCTTTTCTAAAATTTTCTTATACGTTTAAAGTTATATTTTTTTCATTTATGTTAATGTAAGAATTTATAATTTTGTACCAAGAGAAACTTTGAAAACCTACCTAACCTTATTACAACAAGCGCAATTTAATTTAGCCTAACCCAACTAAATATATTTTAGATACGTTAACATTAATTTAATAATAAACAAACACAATGAAATATATTTTTTTCGTTATGTTCAGAATTTTTTTGGCGAAATTATTGCATACACAAATTTTCACTTGTCTTATATGGCAAGGTGAGCGTTGCTATTTAAGCCAAAATCGCAAGTTTTACCTAATCGGCACGACATATATATAGTATATATATATATATATATGTTAATCTGTACCACATTACAATAATTGATTATAACAAGGAGGGATGGTGGGGGATAGGGTAGTGGGAGATGAAGGGGAGGAGGTACCAGCACTCTCGCTTTACTAACCATTCTCAACTATTAATTAGTCGGTCACGGGTGTGTAGGCAACGAGAGAGAGAGAGAGAGAGCGAGAGAGAGAGAGAGAGAGAGAGAGAGAGAGAGAGAGAGAGAGAGAGAGAGAGAGAGAATGACATAAAATGGAGGTGGTAGTGAGGCTTTCCTCGGGTAGAGTTGGTATAGGGAGACGGATGTCTAGACCCCCAGTGTACTCGCTAGAGTACTTGTCTTGAGTACGTACCTTACGTCTCCACTTAAACAACATAATGTATCCCTGGACACCTGCTTGGCCTGATTTTCACAATTCATTGTATAATAATAATAATAATAATAATAATAATAATAATAATAATAGTAATAATAATAATAATAATAATAATAATAATAATAATAATAATAATAAATATAATTCAGAATATTATTCAAAAAACAATGTATCCTATAAGTCCAGCTTATATTTATTCATAAGTTAAAAGTCTTCGCTGAAATCCAACGCTCTTCAACAGTGACCCCTTTTTAGGAGATGAGTAAAGAAACAAGGGAATAGAACAAACAGTGGCAACCCTTTTCTAGCGGTTGTTGACCTCAGTACTATCACCGAGGCGCCACGCTCGGGGGAAACATTGTCGTACCGCACACCTTAAAGATAACATCATTACACCTTCTATCAATTTTTCCTTCACTCACACTTTGGAAAAGTTTCGGTAAAATAGCTGACACTGACTGCCAGATACGGCACTCAAATAGGTGGAGTCTAATGAAGAACAAGCGGGCGAACTGCTGTTATCCACTCAACTGTGGTTTGTCAATTGTTAAAATTACTGTCATAAAGCTTCTCTGTATGAAATAACTGTATCTTGTAAGAGCCCAGTCAATGTGGCCAACTTTCTTGTTTCAGTGCTTGTGGTGGCTCGGGTGCTGCTTCATGGTATACAACCACAGTTTAACACCATCCATAGGAATTTGTAAGGCTGTAAGTGGTTACTGACCACTTCTAGAACCTACGATCATTTTGTGTTCTATATTTAAAATTAATCGTTACAGAGCAAAAATAACTGATAAAAAAAATATTCTAGCTCTCTAAAACACGTTATAAGACATTTTTTTTTAAGTAGGGTGTTCTACAGAACAACATACCAAGTTATTCGTTGTGCAAAATCTGAACTCTGCTGTCAATAAAGGTGCTTATTTCCATTTCGTTCCTGTCATCTGCCCGTCGGGGAGAACACCGACGATGGCCAATGCCATCCAATCACAATGCATCTTGAACTTGGCAACCAGGCGGCGGCCAATAGGAAGGTCAGGAGAATGCACTGGTGCTGGGGAGTCATACTGTGGTGATATCAGGCTTCAGTATCGAGGAGGAGGAGTAAATATTGGGGTTGGTGAAGCGCCTTTCAGTGTTCCTGTGTTCTGTGGTAAAATGTCAGTAGTTTCTCCCACGGCAAAATTTGAGGTGGCCTTCAATATGTAGGTTTATATTTATTTTTCTTGGAATATTATAACCCAACAGATGTTTGTAACAATCCTCAGATTATTTTTCGGTGATTGGAACTGTGGTCTGGTCGACTGCCGTCTTCACAGGCGACACTTTCTATTTTTTTGTTTTAAACAGATTAATTAACACGAACACTACAAATAATACAATAGTATCACAAATAGTATCGCGTGTGATATTGCAAAAGAAGATATATGCTAATGCTAAATATCGTAGGTAGAAAGTGTATATTTCGTAAAAGTTTGTTAGCTTAATTTAATTCCAAATGAGAACCAACGGGAATTAAAGCAAACTCTAAGTGTACTGAAATAAATAAACCTCCAAGTGTACATGTACTGTTAGTCTCAGTACATAGATATTAAGCCAGTCATAACGATATAACAAATATTAATTTTTATATTTTTTTAACAAACATTTAAAAAACAAATTTGAAATTATCAAATATAATATTTAATCTGTGCATGGAAACATATTGTACAGCACAACACACCATTGAGTTGTACAGAACAATTCAGTTTTATACATTACAGTACTGCGCAATACAGTAGAGTGCAATACAGTATTGCACAATACATTATAGAACACTGCAGCATTTTTCAGTAACAGTTTGTTCAGCTAATTTATTTGTTTCGTGTTCCATGAAGATGAATCCTAATTTTACCAGTCATCCTTAGTTATTTATGTTATTTTCACTATTTAAACATTATAATTATATTATCCTTACAAGTCTCTCAACAGCTCATTTTGCTTCAAGGGCTGAGGGACGCTTAAGGGCTAAGAGACTCACAAAACCTTCCAAGGGCTGAGGGACTCACAGAAACCTTCCAAGGGCTGAGGGACTCACAGAAACCTTCCAAGGGCTGAGGGACGCTTAAGGGCTGAGGGACTCACAAAAACCTTCCAAGGGCCGCATACCTTGAAAGGCAGGTGGGTGACCTCCTGTTCGACAATAAAAAAAAAAAAGTAGACAAAATTATCCTACACAAGTGAGTTTCATTTCAACGTTTTTAATTGGCTATCGTTCGAGAGGAGGTATTGTGTATATTGTTCTAACACAACTCAAAACCCGTGTAGGGCGAGTGATTGAAACTAGTGTTGTGGCTGGTGTAGAGAAGTAATGTGTTGCTCTCAGTTGGAACATACACGGCTCAACAGCACTATGCTTGAGGCATTTCCTATGTTGAAACTCAGGCGTTAATGTGCAAGCTGTGTGGGGGACGCAGAACGTACACACACACACACACACACACACACACACACACACACACACACACACACACACACACAAGGTGGACAGAGACAGGATGTTCCAGAGAGGAGACACAGAAACAAGGGGTCACAATTGGAAGTTGAAGACTCAGATGAGTCAAGGAAGTGGAATAGTCTAGCAAGTGATGTAGTGGAGGCAGGAACCATACATAGCTTTAAGACGAGGTATGATAATGCTCATGGAGCAGGGAGAGAGAGGAACCAGTAGCGATCAGTGAAGAGGCGGGGTCAGGAGCTGTGAATCGACCCCTGCAACCACAATTAGGTGAGTACACACACACGCACGCACGTACACATATACACATACACACACATGCACGTACACACACACACGAACGTACATATACACACACACAAACACACGCACGTACACACACACACACAAACACAGGAAGTAGAACAATCTGGAGAGTGATGTAGTGGAGGCAGGATCCATGCACAGCTTTAAGAAGAGGTTTGATAAAACTCATAGAGAAGGGAGAGAATGGACCTGTCGTGGGGGTTCACCAAGTAGATGTAGGTGAAAGAATGCACACGTAGGATGTTCTAGGAGGCGTATAATGTGAGTGTTGAGGGGAAGCCCAGACCTGCCTGGCGAGTCTGCTACGAGAGGGAAGCCTCTAGGTTAGGTTAGGTAAGGTAAGGTTTGTCAGGAAACAGGACAGGTGTATCCTGATGCGGGTCTTAGTCAGATGATGACCCGCCGTTGGAGCTTTTGGTCATCTGACCGAGGCCTTCCGGTGGCTTAGCTAGCGGCTGACATGTGAGAGGCTCATGACGTCACAACTAGCCAGGGAGCCTATCTATAACATATCTGGGATTATCTAAGTAACACTACTGACAGACCTAGTAGCGCCCAGCGAATTGGCGAGACCAGGAGCTATGAATCGACCCCAGCAACCATAACTAGATGAGTACAACTACGTGAGTACATACATACTCGCGACCGAGCGGAGAGAGAGTTACAATAAGGCTCTTGGAGCCGGGAGAGAGTGGATCTAGTAGTGACCAGCTAAGAGGCGAGGCCAGAAGCTATGATATGACCCCTGCTATGACATACACGTGCGTAAATATAGGTAAACACACACACACACACACAGGAGCTAAGTCTCGACCCCTGCAACCACAATTAGGTGAGTACACACACACACACATACAAACCTAAGAACAGCATTCCAACATCTCAATAAGGAGTCGTTCAGGACCCTGTACACCGTGTACGTTAGGCCCATACTGGAGTATGCAGCCCCAGTTTGGAACCCACACCTAGCCAAGCACGTAAGGAAACTAGAGAAAGTGCAAAGGTTTGTAACAAGACTAGTCCTGGAGCTAAGGGGTATGTCCTACGAGGAGAGGTTAAGGGAAATCAACCAGACGACGCTGGAGGACAGGAGAGATAGGGGGGATATGATAACGACATATAAAATACTGAGAGGAATCGACAAGGTGGACAGAGACAGGATGTTCCAAAGATGGGACACAGCAACAAGGGGTCACAGTTGGATGTTGAAGACTCAGATGAATCACAGGGACGTTAGGAAGTATTTCTTCAGTCACAGAGTTGTCAGGAAGTGGAATACTCTGGGAAGTGATGTAGTGGAGGCAGGATCCATACATAGCTTTAAGAAGAGGTATGATAAAGCTCATGGAGCAGGAAGAGTGACCCAGTAGCGACCAGTGAAGAGGCGGGGCCAGGAGTTATGACTCGACCCCTGCAACCACAACAACTAGGTGAGTACACACACACACACAACGTATGCACAAATTCACGCTCGTGCATTAAGGATCAATCTCTTAAAGTATCACAAAATTGCTGCAATTCAGTGACAGAGATAAAGTAAGAAAGACTGAGTGAGAAAATAACATCTTTGCAGACTAAAGGAAAAATTTTAGTGTCTCGCTCTCCTACCTTCTGATGGTAATCCACACGTTAAAGGAGAAATCAGAAGAAAAAGGGAAAGTAGTACAATTGAAACGGTGAACAATGTAAGGAAGGAGGCATAGGAAAGGGGAAACGTAATGAGAGGGATCCCCCAAGAATCAGTGTAAAGAAAAAAGGGTAGATTGAGTATTTCTTTTTGAACTGAGTGATTGTAGGACGGTTGTTTAGGGTCTTCAGTCTCTTTGCAAGGGTAGAATAGTGCGACATCTATTGGGAGAATTCTTTACTTTTTTAATGTTTCGCCGTTTGATATCATGTTTTCCTTTGCTTTGTACACACTCTCCTTGGTTAAGGTGTCTTTTGAGCACTTCACACGCACTCGCCATTTATTCAGTAAAGGTTGTATTCAGTTCTAGGGAAAATAATTTGGTGTCGAAAATTCTTTTATTTTATTTGTTGAAGGTTCCAAGTAGGTTCCGTATTTCATTTACTAAGTGTTATCTAATACCTCGGCCTTCGACTTTGTTAATTGAACTTTTTTTTCGTATTTTTATTCGTCAGTTCGTTACCTGGTCACCCGCGAGGAGAGAGCTCAACAAAACGGATATTTTCTTCATGTCCTGACCTTGTGCACAAGCAAAGGTATTAAACCGGAGGTATCCGTTTTTTATGAAAAAATAATATGCTATTTCTGATAAACGTCAACAACATTGAAGAAATGAATGAATCCTACGTACTGATATTTGCTTTTAAAACAAATCAAAGGAGAAAAATGTCAAGACAGGCAGCCGGTAATAGTAGTTAAATAGTTTAATAATGAGGATCAGCCCTAATAAGTGCAAAGTCATTCAAATAGGGTTGAGAGAGATCAAGATGCAGAGTACAGCCTAAGAGAGCTTAAAGAATGGATCAAAAAGAAGGCTCTGTTAGCCAGTGTAACACCGTATGTTTTACAGGAGGTGCACATGAATTGCTCAGCTTCTGCAGCATGGGCGAGATTTGCAAATCTACGAACTATCTTCAGAATGTACAGTACATAAAGAATCCTAAGGGATTCTGTATGCATGAGAGGTGTAACACAGGGTAAACACTGTCAGCATATAACTCACAAATCATGTTCAAGAGCTCGGGAAAGTTTTGAGTCTTGCTGAGCGGCTACTTTGAGCTCAACCTGGGAAAACTAAATTAAAAGAAAACAAAAAAAAAATGTTACCACCTCAGCGGAAACAAGATTATGGCGTAAGTTACTTTCAGAAGATATTCACAAGGCGGATAAAGGGAGACAGTTTTAAAAGATACGTGGGCAAGAGGACATAGATTAATGGGAAAAACATATATTGTCCACATGGACGCTAATGAAGTACCTCTTTAGTCTCGGGGTGATAAGAAAGTGGAAGGAACTTGAGGAGGAAGTGGTGGAGGAAAACTCCAGTCACAGCTTCAGCAGCAGAACAGAGATGATCATGAGGTAAGGAGCCGAGAGAGAGAGAGAGAGAGAGAGAGAGAGAGAGAGAGAGAGAGAGAGAGAGAGAGAGAGAGAGAGAGAGAGAGAGAGAGAGAGAGAGAGAGAGAGAGAGAGAGAGAGAGAGAACATGTAGTTCAACAATATAATTACATAGTCATCGTTTTATCTTATTTTTTCCTTTGGTGTTTTTTTTTCGTTACCTCAGCTCTATTTCCATCATATGATTTTCTTCCTCAACGGATGATGTAAGAGCCATCTACAACGTTAGTCAGTAGTATCATACTACTCACTGTCAGCAGAATTACAACACTTGCATTGTCAGCATTATTTTGGTGCTATTTGTAAGTGCATCTTACAGGTATATTTATGAGATTCGCTTACTTATTTGTAAGATGTACCCATCTGACTAATAAGAGAATAAGTACGTCTTAGAAATTAGAAGTAAGAGGTACTGCTATTTGTAAAAGGTTGTACACTGGTATTTGTTAAAGAAGTGCTTAATGGTATTTGTAAGAAGTACTTCCTGAGTTTGAGAGATGGAAACACTACGTATTTCATATAATGTTCTGTTATTTATAAGATGTTCCGTTATTTGTAAGTTCTACTTTTATTTACAAGACGTGATCAACCTTAGCAGTAAGATATTCTCTCTGATATTTAAAAGAAGTGTTCACTCTTTTTGCAAGATGTACACTTGTTATCTGGAAGTTGTACTGTTATTTGTAAGATGTTGTTCATGTTATTCGAGTGTCTGATCGTACCTACAAACTGTCAACATAGTATGTATGCGCTAAGAAGCGATAAAATATTCCTATATGGTCACCAGGCCTCGACCCAGCCTCTAACTGATGCGTTTTTCTATCTTAGCTTAACCTAAAATAACCTAACTTCAGACAACATAATCCGAACTAATTTAACCTAATTTTATCTAACCTAGGCTAATCTAAGTAGTCTAATCTAACTTAATCAAACTTAAAACTAACCTAACAAACATAACATAACTGAGAATGACAAATGTACAATTTCCGTAGTATGTTAGATCGGGAAGCAAAGAAACAAACAAACACACACACACACACACACACACACACACACACACAGGAGATTACATAGTAGGGATGCTACAGTCTGGAGGTCCCAAGGTGGTAATTGCAGTGATGTATAACCCACCACAGAACAGTAGGAGGCCAAGGCAAGAGTATGATGAGAGTAATAAAGCGATGGTTGACACACTGGCTGAAGTGGCCAGAATGGCTCATGCGAGCAGGGCAAAGCTACTGATCATGGGTGACTTCAACCACAAGGAAATAGACTGGGAAAACTTAGAGCCACATGGGGGCCAAGATACGTGGAGGGCTAAGATGATGGAGGTGGTACTGGAAAACTTCATGTACCAACATGTAAGGGATACTACCAGGGAGAGAGAGGAGAGGATGAACCAGCGAGATTGGACCTAGTATTCACCTTGAGTAGTACAGATACTGAGGACATCACACATGAAAGACCCCTTGGAGCCAGTGATCATATGGTTTTAAGCTTTGATTACACAGTAGAGTTACAAGTGGACGGGGAGGCAGATAGGGTCAGAAGAAAGAAGCCAAACTACAAGAAAGGGGACTACGCGGGCATGAAGAACTTCCTAAACGGGGTTCAGTGGAACAGAGAAGTGGAAGGGAAAGCAGTAAACGAGATGATGGAATATGTGACAACAATATGCAAGGAAGCTGAGGAGAGGTTTGCACCCAAGGGAAACAGAAACAACGAAAAAGCCAGGACGACCCCGTGGTTCACCCAAAGGTGCAGGGAGGCAAAGGACCCAGGAAAATAAGGAGAGCAGTCGTAGAGCCTGAAACGAATATGCACAGGTAAGAAGGGAGGCCCAACGACAGTACGAGAATGACATAGCAAGGAAAGCCAAATCTGACACGAAACTGTTGTACAACCACATCAGGAGGAGAACAACAGTCAAGGACCAGGTGATCAGGCTAAGGAAGGAAGGAGGAGAGATCACAAGAAATGACCGCGAAGTGTGTGAGGAACTCAAAAAGAGATTCAAAGAAGTGTTCACCGAGGAGACAGAAGGGACTCCAGAAAGACAGAGAGGAGGGGTACACCACCAAGTGTTGGACACAATACACGCAGCCGAGGAAGAGGTGAAGAGGCTGCTGAGTGAGCTAGATACCTCAAAGGCGACGGGGCCGAATCACATCTCTCCATGGGTCCTGAGAGAGGGAGGTGAGGCGCTTTGTGTACCCCTAACAACAATATTCAATACATCTATCGAAACAGAGAGACTACCTGAGGTATGGAAGACAGCAAATGTAGTCCCAATCTTTAAAAAAGGAGACAGACATGAAGCACTTAACTACAGACCAGTGTCACTGACATGTATAGTATGCAAAGTCATGGAGAAGTTTATCAGAAGAGTGGTGGAGCACCTAGAACGGAATGAGCTTATCAACGACGGTCAACACGGTTTCAGGGACGGGAAATCCTGTGTCACAAACCTATTGGAGTTCTATGACAGGGTGACAGCAGTAAGACAAGAGAGAGAGGGATGGGTGGATTGCATTTTCTTGGACTGTAAGAAGGCGTTTGACACGGTATCACACAAGAGATTAGTGCAAAAGCTGGAGGACCAGGCAGGGATAACAGGGAAGGCACTCCAATGGATCAGGAAGACAGCAGCGAGTCATGGTTCGTGGCGAGGTGTCAGAGTGGGCGTCTGTGACGAGTGGGGTTCCACAGGGGTCAGTTCTAGGACCGGTGCTGTGTCTGGTATTTGTGAATGACATGACGGAAGGAATAACCTCCGAAGTGTCCCTGTTTGCAGATGATGTGAAGTTGATGAGAAGGATTCAATCGGACGAGGACCAGGCAGAACTACAAAGGGATCTGGACAGGCTGCAGGACTGGTCCAGGAATTGGCTCCTGGAGTTGAACCCCACCAAGTGCAAAGTTATGAATATTGGGGAAGGGCAAAGAAGACCGCAGACGGAGTACAGTTTCGGGGGCCAGAGACTACAAACCTCACCCAAGGAAAAAGATCTTGGGGTGAGTATAACACCAGGCACATCTCCTGAGGCGCACATCAACCAAATAACTGTTGCAGCATACGGGCGCCTAGCATACCTAAGAACAGCATTCCGACATCTTAATAAGGAATCGTTCAGAACCCTGTACACTGTGTACGTTAGGCCCATACTGGAGTACGCAGCACCAGCTTGGAGCCCACACCTAGCCAAACACATAAAGAAACTAGAGAAAGTGCAAAGGTTTGCAACACGACTAGTCCCTGAGCTAAGGGGTATGTCCTACGAGGAGAGGTTAAGGGAAATCGACCTGACGACATTGGAGGATAGGAGAGTAAGGGGGGACATGATAACGACATATAAAATACTGAGAGGAATCGACAAGGTGGACAGAGACAGAATGATCCAGAGATGGGACACAGCGACAAGGGGGCACAGCTGGAAGTTGAAGACTCAGATGAATCACAGGGATGTTAGGAAGTATTTCTTCAGTCACAGAGTGGTCAGGAATTGGAATAGCTTGGGAAGCGATGTAGTGGAGGCAGGATCCATTCATAGCTTTAAGAAGAGGTATGATAAGGCTCATGGTGAAGGGAGAGTGACCCAGTAGCGGCCAGTGAAGAGGCGGGGCCAGGAGCTATGAATCGACCCCTGCAACCACAACTAGGTAAGTACAACTAGGTGAGTACACAACACACACACACACACACACACACACACACACACACACACACACACACACACACGCACACACACACACACACACACCGCACACACACACACACACACACACACACACACACACACACACACACACACACACACACACACACGTGTTATCTCCTGAGAAAATTCGAGTTGCATATCGGTTAATGACTCCTAAAAGCCATTAACCTCAGTCTAAGGGTCATCACACCTGATCTTAACTCTACGTCCCTTAATTACTTATCTTAACTCTACATCCTTTAACTCAACTTACCTTAAGAGTATCTACCCTAACTCTACTTATTTCATCTCTGTTTTCTTTTTTTCTACTTCGTTTAACTATCCTTCCTTCATCTCTATTTCCTTTAACTCTCCTTCCGTCATCTCTATTTTCTTTAGCTCTCCTTCCTTCATCTCTATTTCCTTTGATTCTACTTCTCTTTTATCTTCTTCCTTTAACTCTACTTACTTCAACTTTACTTCTTTTATCTCTACTGCCTTTACCTCTACTACCTTTAACTCTACTTGCTTTAACTATACTTCCCTTAACTCTACTCCATTAAACTTACTCCCCTTAATTCTACTTCCTTTAACTCTACTCCATTTAATTCTACTCCCTTTAATTCTACTTCCTTTAACTCTACTCCCTTTAATCCTACTTCCTTTAACTCCACTTCCCATAAGTGTACCTCAGCTTTATTCCCATCTCGCCTGAGAGACATTTTCCATCAAAGTTTATATTTATTAGACTTTCCAAGTTGTTATCTTGGCGTTACTTTGATTCTACCTTGGAGGAATTTCTTTCAAGGTAAATTGAAATTATCTTGAAGTTATATTTTAAAAATACGACGAAGCTACAAACTGTCACATTCGATGCAACAAATTGAACAAAGCAGCAAACTGCAGCTCAGTATTAGCTTTGATAACTTTACCGATCTCTTGTATTTAGCTTATTGTCATTTCTCGCTATCGTGAAGTGTGAAGGGATGCAGGGATAGAGAAAATTGATAAAATATAGATGAAATAATGTGCTGATGATATATCAAATAATTCATATAAAAAATATAGGTTATCTTAATATTACGAAGCCTATGGAGAAGATGTACAAGATATACATAAAATGTATACACACGTCATACTAGGATGAAAAATTTGTAAACATTCTTTCGTGAATGGTCATAATGATATATAAAAATGTTATGTATATTATATAAATTTATTTTGATCTGAGTTTTATTTTTTTTCCAATAAAAGAGGTTGGTCATTATTCTCCAGTGTTCGCCAGTCTTAAGCCTCATAGGTCCGTGTGGGCTGCTGTGCCTCACCTGCTATCTGTATCACAGTGAGCTCTGCCCTAGTCACTGTCACTGCCCCAGACACCTCAGTGGCAGGCTTTAGTTATCACATAAGGGCGCTCCATCGCTGGTGATAAGGGTGGGTAGATAAGCAATAGTCATCGTAGGTAGACGTGCTGGGTCACGGCTGCTCACCACTTTCAAGTTCATGACACAAGTCCACACACACACACACGCGAGCGCACTCTCTTTCTCTAACACTACACAAACTACAAACTCTACACAACAGACCAAGTTTCTATCGACTAGTGCCATTGACAACTGGTAAGTAACACAAACACACATACAAGGGTCGAACCTAGTTAAGACTCGACACCTGCAACCACACATATAGATGAGTACACACACGAATTACGTAAAATTTACATGGAAAACTTGACGTGGTGGACAGAGAAAGGTTGTTCATGTGGAAGAAAACAGGAACACGAAGCACAGATGGACATACCTACGAACCTCAGAAATGTCATAAGGTGGAATGACTTGGATGAAGTAGCGATGAATGCAGACTTCCCACACAACTTATGAAGTGGTATGGTAGGACCAGCGAGGCCAGGTGTGAGTAAACCTGGTCATGGCCAGGTTAACTCACACCAGCAGAGAGTTAATCTTTGCAACCACAAATGAGCACAAATAAGTGACTACGAATAAGTAAGTACAAATAATTGAATGCGTATAGGTGAGTACGGGGTTTTTACTATGTGGAGAAACTAAAAGAGCTCAAACAAACAGCATTAGAGGAGTGGAGAACACAAAGGAGCAATCTGTTTGAGATGCGAGGAGGTGCAGTCAAAGGATGTTGATGGCAGCTAAAGAACAAAATGAGCCTCTGGCACGTTAGCAGATACTTTTATTGTCTTGGTGAAATGAGTTCCACGAAGAGATGTGGAGGCACACACCATCCATAGTTTTAAGAGTAAGTATGACAGGATCGTGGAGGGCAGAAATCAATATAAATAGTACTTAAGTGGATCACAGCCACAAGCTATACAGCGATCCCACCAAGCTTTGCTAGATTATCACACACAGAGGAGCTGTGGATCGACCCCTGCAACCACATTTAGGTGAGTACACACACGCGCACACACATCTACTCACACACACACACACAGACCTAGTGTCTAATCGACATGTACCTAGGACAAAATGGTAACTAACACACACACACACATCTGCACACACACACCAGGAGCTTTGACTCGACCCCTGCAACCACAACTAGGTGAGTACACACACACACACACACACACACACAGGTGGGGAGTTCACAAGAAACGACCAAGAGGTATGTGAGGAGCTCAACATGAGATTTAAAGAAGTATTTACAGAGGAGACAGGAAGGACTCCAGGAATTCAGAACAGGGAGGTATACGAACAAGTGCTGGATGAAATACACACAACCGAGGAGGAGGTGAAGAAGCTGCTATGTGAACTCGATACCTCAAAAGCGGTGGGACCTGACAACATTTCTCCGTGGGTCCTTAGAGAGGGAGCAGAGATGTTGAGTGTGCCACTAACAAAAATCTACAACACATCCATTGAAACTGGGCAACTACCTGAGGTGTGGAAGATGGCAAATGTAGTCCCAATTTTTAAGAAAGGAGACAGACACGAGGCATTAAACTACAGACCTGTGTCACTGACGTGTATAGTATGCAAAGTCATGGAGAAGATCATCAGGCGGAGAGTGGTGGAGCACCTAGAAAAACACAAGCTTATAAACGACAACCAGCACGGTTTCAAGGAAGAAAAATCCTGTGTCACAAACCTACTGGAGTTTTATGACAAGGTAACAGAAGTAAGACACGAGAGAGTGGGGTGGATGGACTGAAAGAATGAGTTCGACACAGTTCCTCACAAGAGGTTAATGCAAAAGCTAGAGGATCAGGCACACGCAACAGGAAAGGCACTGCAATGGATAAGAGAATATCTGACAGGGAGGCAACAACGAGTGATGGTACGTGACGAGGTGTCAGGGTGGGCACCTGTGACGAGTGGGGTTCCACAGGGGTCAGTCCTAGGACTTGTACTGTTCTTGGTATATGTGAATAACATAACGGAAGGGATAGACTCAGAAGTGTCCCTTTTTGCAGATGATGTGAAGTTAATGAGAAGAATTAAATCAGTCGAGGATCAGACAGGACTACAAAGAGACCAGGACAGGCTACAAGCCTGGTCCAGTAACTGGCTCCTTGAATTTAGCCCTGCCAAATGCAAAGTCATGAAGATCGCGGAAGAGCAAAGAAGACCGCAGACAGAGTATAGTCTAGGTAGCCAAAGACTGCAAACCTCACTCAAGGAAAAAGATCTTGGGGAGAGTATAATACCGAGCACATCTCCTGAGGCACACATCAATCAGATAACTGCTGCAGCATACGGGCGGCTGGCAAACCTAAAAATAGCGTTCCGATACCTCACTAAGGAATCGTTCAAGACTCTGTACACCATATACGTCAGACCCATACTGGAGTATGCAACACCAGTTTGGAACCCACACCTGGTCAAGCACGTCAAGAAATTAGAGAAAGTGCAAAGGTTTGCAACAAGACTAGTCCCAGAGATAAGGGGATTGTCCTACGAAGAAAGGTTAAGGAAAATCGGCCTGACGACACTAGAGGACAGGAGGGTTAGGGGAGACATGATAACGACATATAAAATACTGCGAGGAATAGATAAGGTGGACAGAGACAAGATGTTCCAGAGAGGGGTCACAATTTGAAGTTGAAGACTCCTATGAGTCAAAGGGATGTTAGGAAATATTTCTTCAGTCATAGAGTTGTCAGGAAGTGGAATAGCCTAGAAAGTGACGTAGTGGAGGCAGGAACCATTCATAGTTTTAAGACGAGGTTTGATAAAGCTCATGGAGCAGGGAGAAAGAGGACCTAGTAGCAATCAGTGAAGAGGCGGGGCCAGGTGCTATGAGTCGACCCCTGCAACCACAAATAGGTGAGTACAAATAGGTGAGTACACACACACACACACACACACACACAAGAGACTACATAATAGGAACACTTCAGTCTGGACGTCCCAAATTGGTAATTGTAGTGATGTATAACCCTCCCCAGAACAGCAGGAGGCCAAGTCAAGTATGTGAAGAGAGCAATAGAGCGATGACTGACACACTGGCTGAAATGGCCATAAGGGCTCATGCGAGCAGGGCGAAGCTACTGATCATGGGTGACTTCAATCACAAGGAAATCGACTGGGAGAACCTGGAGCCACATGGGGGCCCAGAAACGTGGAGGGCTAAGATGATTTAGGTGGTACTGGAAAACGTAATGTACCAACACGTAAGGTTTACTACCAGAGAGAGAGGAGAGGATAAACCAGCAAGACTGGACCTAGTATTCACCTTGGGTAGTGCAGATATTGAAGACACACCCTCGGGACCAGTGATCACGTGGTTCTGAGCTTCGAATATATAGTAGAGTTACAAGTGGAGAGGGAAGCAGGAAGGGCAGGACGAATGAAGCCAAACTACAAGAGAGGGGACTACACAGGCAAGAGGAATTTCCTGCACGGGGTTCAGTGGGACAGAGAATTGGCAGATAAGTCAGTAAACGAGATGATGGAATATATGACAACAATATGCAAGGAAGCTGAGGAGAAGTTTTTGCCCAAGGGTAACAGAAATAACGAGAAAGCCAGGATGAGCCCTTGGTTCATCCAAAGGTGTAGAGAGGCCAAAACCAAGTGTGTTAGAGAATGGAAGAAGTATAAAAGGCAAAGGAGCCAAGAGAATAAGGAGAGCAGTCGTAGAGCCAGAAATGAATATGCACAGGTAAGAGGGAGGCCCAACAACAATACGAAAATGACATAGCAGAGAAAGCCAAATATGACCCGAAGCTGTTGTACAGCCACATTAGGAGGAAAATAACAGTCAAGGACCAGGTAATCAGGCTGAGGGAGGAAAAAGGGAAGATCACAAGAAACGACAGGGAAGTATGTGAGGAGCTCAACATGAGATTCAAAGAAGTGTTCACAGAGGAGACAGAAGGGATTCCAGAAAGAATCCCTTCTGGACTGACAACATCGCCTCAAGATTGAGAGACTGACCACCTCAAACTCCTCCTGTTCTTCACGATTCTCCTTTGTATGGACTGATGAAGCCACTGTGTGGCGAAACGTTTCCTCAATAAAGATACCCAAGTGTTGCATATGTGTCTAATTTACCCCCTACGAAGAGAGGTTAAGGGAAATCGACCTGACGAAACTAAAGGACAGGAGAGATAGGGGGATATGATAACGACATATAAAATACTGAGAGGAATCGACAAGGTGGACAGAGACAGAATGTTCCAGAGATGGGCCACAGCAACAAGGGGTCACAGTTGGAAGTTGAAGACTCAGATGAATCACAGGGATGTTAGGAAGTATTTCTTCAGTCACAGAGTGGTCAGGAAGTGGAATAGTCTGGGAAGTTATGTAGTGGATGCAGGATCCATACATAACTTTAAAAAGAGGTATAATAAAGCTCATGGAGCAAAATGAGTGGCCTAGTAGCGACCAGTGAAGAGTAGGGGCCAGGAGCTATGACTCGACCCCTGCAACCACAAGCATGTGAGTACACACACACACACACACACACACACACACACACACACACACACAAACAAACAAACACAAACCCACACACACAATGATGATTTATGATAAGATATAAAGTTTTTGAAAAAATTATATAGATTGATTTTTTTCACTGTTAGTTGCCGTAACGACTGCTGTTATATTTTCTTAATTATGTCTTCGATTTCCAGACCTTTACACAACACAGCCTAAGCTGACACTAACGTTCTAACAGTCTAAGCTGACACTAAGGTTCTAACAGTCTAATCTTTCACTAAGGTTCTGATAGTCTAAGCTGACACTAAGGTTCTAACAGCCTAAGCTGACTCTAATGTTCTAACAGTACGCTGACACTAAGGTTATAACAATCTAAGCTGGTACTAAGGTTCTAACAGTCTAAGCTGGCACTAAGGTTCTAACAGTCTAAGCTGACAGTAAGGTTCTATCAGCCTAAGCTCACACTAAAGTTCTAACAGCCTAAGCTGGCACTAAAGTTCTAACAGTCTAAGTTGACACTAAGGTTCTAACAGCCTAAGCTGGTACTAAGGTTCTAACAGTCTAAGCTGGCACTAAGGTTCTAACAGTCTATGCTGACAGTAAGGTTCTATCAGCCTAAGCTGACACTAAAGTTCTAACAGCCTAAGCTGGCACTAAGGTTCTAACAATCTAAGCTGGTACTAAGGTTCTAACAGTCTAAGCTGACACTAAGGTTTTATCAGCTTAAGCTGACACTAAAGTTCTAACAGCTGTTAGACAAGCCGCTTGCGTCTGCTTGATATAGCATGTTTTAAAAGGAAACTCATTTAACTCTCCCTCGAAGAGGCTTTTAGACCACTGCCATTATTGTTTATAAGTTAAGTTACAACAGGCAAGAAAGTTTCTGGACCAAAAAAACAGCTGTTTTTTCAACTGTGTCGCCTCACGGCTCCAGTTTTCAATGATCCACAACTAGAAGGGAAATTGTTCCTTGTAATACTTAACACATCAGTTCTATGGTGCCCTTGATTTTTATGGTTGTTGTTGTTGTTAGTGGGTTTGGGTTTGAGAAGAACCTGCCTAGTATGGGCCAGTAGGCCCGCTGCAGTATTCCTCATGTTCTTATGCTAGTGTGAAGGGCTTTTGATGCCCTTGATCATACCAGTTTTCCTCCCAGTACCCAGACGCTGTATGCCCCCTACTGATCTAGCGCTTCCAGATGACTATAATAACAGCACTTTTATAACTTACAAACTCACATAGAAACAGCGTGAACCACAGCGTGAACCACAGCTTGAACCACAGCGTGAAACACAGCGTGAAACACAGCGTGAAACACAGCGTGAACCACAGCGTGAACCACAGCGTGAAACACAGCGTGAAACACAGCGTGAACCACAACGTGAACCACAGCTTGAACCACAGCGTGAACCACAGCGTGAAACAGCGTGAACCACAGCGTGAAACACGTGAACCACAGCGTGAAACAGCGTGAACCACAGCGTGAAACAGCGTGAACCACAGCGTGAAACACGTGAACCACAGCGTGAAACACGTGAACCACAGCGTGAAACAGCGTGAACCACAGCGTGAAACACGTGAACCACAGCGTGAAACAGCGTGAACCACAGCGTGAAACAGCGTGAACCACAGCGTGAAACACGTGAACCACAGCGTGAAACAGCGTGAACCACAGCGTGAAACAGCGTGAACCACAGCGTGAAACAGCGTGAAACACGTGAACCACAACGTGAACCACAGCGTGAACCACAGCGTGAACACAGCGTGAAACACAGCGTGGAGGAGGAGGTCTCCTGATGAAAAGGACCTCAGTTAGAGGCCCAAACATACAGCTCTGCTTTACCTCATACTTTGTAATACTTGTGCACATTACAGTGTGCACCTGGCACTTACGTAGGTGTCATTCAGCGCCTGGGGAATGTGAGCCAATTAAGTTTGATTCAAGGGAGCGGAGGGGTGCTTCAATCCCTTGGATCAAGGGCGCTCCACCAGCATCAAGGCAACCCCTTAGTGAAGGGTGAGCAAGCTCTTGCTGGGCTCTGTCGGTCATCACATGACCACTGCAAGCCATCACATGTCCGCTACAAATCATCACATGGCTGTTACAAGCCGTCATATGACTGCTGCAAGCCATCACATGTCTACTGCAAGTCATAACATGACTGCTACAAGCCATCACATGTCCACTGCAAGTCATCATATGACCGTTTCAAGCCATCACATGACTACTGCAAGTCATTACATGACCGCTTCAAGTCATCACATGACCTTTGCGACTTCTCACATGATCATTGAGACTCATCACATGAATATTATTATATGACTTTTCAAGCATCACATCTTTGAAAGTCATCACATGATCTTTGTAAGCTATCACATTTCCTTTAAAAGTCATCAAATCATCGTTGTAAATCATATATGACAGATGCAGATCATATAAAACTTGCAAGTCATCACTTCTTTGCAAATCATCACCTGACCTTTGTAAGCCATCATGTGAACTCTGCAAATCGTCACATATGATGACTTTGCAAGTCATCATATGATTGTTGCAAGTCATGAGATGATCATTGCAACTCATCACATGATCTTTACAAGCTATCACATTACCACTGAAAGTCATCAAATGATCGTTGTAAGTCATCACATGACCTCGAGTCATAACAATTGCAAGTCACTGCATGCTCTTGGAAAATCATCTCATAATCGTTGGAAGTCATCCCATGATTGATGCAAGTCATCTGTAGCCAGTGCAAAATATCACATGATCGCTGCAAATAATTACATGATCGTTGCATCAAACTGTAATTGCAAACCATCACATGGGCCTTGCAAGTCCTCACACGATCGTTGTAAGTTATCAAATGAACGTTGCAAGTCATTGTATGATTCTTGCAAGTCATCACATTATGGTTTCAAATAATCAAATGATCCTTGCATATCGTCACATGATTGATAGAAGTCAACACATGTCATTGCCATTTATCACAAGACGATTGCAAGACATCGCACGATCGTTAACACAAGCCTTCCATCTTAGTTGCGTGTGTGTTTGTGTGTGCGTGTGTGTGTGTGTGTGTGTACTCACCTATTTGTGGTTGCAGGGGTCGAGTCATAGCTCCTGTCCCCGCCTCTTCACTGATTGCTACTAGGTCCTCTCTCTCCCTGCTCCATGAGCTTTATCAAACCTAGTCTTAAAACTATGTATGGTTCCTGCCTCCACTATGTCGCTTTCTAGGCTATTCCACTTCCTGACAACTCTATGACTGAAGAAATACTTCCTAACATCCCTTTGACTCATAGGACTCTTCAACTTCCAATTGTGACCCCTTGTTTCTGTGTCCCCTCTCTGGAACATCTTCTCTCTGTCCACCTTATCTATTCCTCGCAGTATTTTATATGTCGTTATCATGTCTCCCCTAACCCTCCTGTCCTCTAATGTCGTCAGGCCGATTTCCCTTAACCTTTCTTCGTAGGACAATCCCCTTAGCTCTGGGACTAGTCTTGTTGCAAACCTTTGCACTTTCTCTAATTTCTTGACGTGCTTGACCAGGTGTGGGTTCCAAACTGGTGCTGCATACTCCAGTATGGGCCTGACGTATATGGTGTACAGAGTCTTGAATGATTCCTTAGTGAGGTATTGGAACGCTATTCTTAGGTTTGCCAGCCGCCCGTATGCTGCAGCAGTTATCTGATTGATGTGTGCCTCAGGAGATGTGCTCGGTATTATACTCACCCCAAGATCTTTTTCTTTGAGTGAGGTTTGCAGTCTTTGGCCACCTAGACTATACTCTGTCTGCGGTCTTCTTTGCCCTTCCCCGATATTCATGACTTTACATTTGGCAGGGTTATATTCAAGGAGCCAGTTACTAGACCAGGCTTGTAGCCTGTCCAGGTCTCTTTGTAGTCCTGCCTGATCCTCGACTGATTTAATTCTTCTCATTAACTTCACATCATCTGCAAACAGGGACACGTGTGTGTGTGTGTGTGTGTGTGTGTGTGTGTGTGTGTGGTGCGTGTGTGTGTGTGTGTGTGTGCGCGTGTGCGGTCTTATGGTACAACAGTCATGTACCTCCATCTCGTGTGTTGTGTACCTGTGAGCGAGTGTGTGTGCTGGTGGAGTAGCAGCATCCCGTCTTATCCTGGCTGGTCTAATAATAATCTCTGGTGGTATCTGGGAAAATAGACGCTCTTCCCTGGTGCACTCCTCACTCAGTGGTCGTGTTCTTCAGGGCTTGCTGCTCCTCACGTCTATCCTGGCAAATCAACGAAAAGATTTGAAGGTCTATTTACATCTTCTACATCCTTACTTTTGGTTTGCTCTCGTACTGTCAGTGTTACTCTTGCGGATTTGAACGTTTCTTGATGATGCTTAGCCAGTATTGTCACATTCGTTGAGGATGTTTTCATAATTTTTACCTATCTTTGTTTTAAATAAATTAAAAAAAAATATAGAATAGTTAAGTTTACAGAGAACGTTAAGAAAATGACGTAAGAAAATTATCCAAAAAAATTGAGTAAAATATTTTGATAAAAGAATGATCTAATTTCAATACGTTTCTCTTGCAACGATGAGTAAAATTGTAAAATGACCATTGAGTCTCAAAATTGTTTAATGAAGTGTTTATGGCACAAGGTGATGACAGTTAAGTTGCCTGCTTACCTCGTTCTCAGGTGACGGAGGATCGAGCCTCCATCATTCCTTGCATTAAGAATATCATTTTATTTTATCATAAGCTTTCCACGCTCACTTTACACTGATTTACGTCGACCTACTTACTTTCAACACTTATGAATCATCATAAAACAAATGTTTTTTTTATTGGACAGTATCGCCGTCTAATGGCAGTTCCTAAAACTCATTTTCGTAGTGTTTTTTAAGTGTGTCGAGTGTGATGTGGAGCAGCAACAACACTCACCTCATCATCCACTGATGCACCTGGATTTAGCAAATAATAGTTTGAGTGGCAAATGGTAATATAACGACGTGTCAGTCGTTATATTAATGGTATGCAATACCGACAAGCTCATAAATAAAACACATGTGCAACACCTGCATATCTTTATTATAAAGACGTTTCTCTAACATTTTTTTTTTTTTTTTTTTTAACTCGATACAGAGATTACATACTGGAGACAGTGGAAGTGAGGTAATCATTCTTGATAGAAGGTGTTCAATCCATTAGTCTTGATAAATCTGACTGATCTTTCATAAAGATACATGTAGATCTAAACTAATGAACCGAAGGGTTTTGCTCACTGCTGATATAACTCAGCGTTGAGCGATATATCGTCAGAATAAAGATTCTTCAACATAATGGGTAACAATATGTACTGAGTTTAGTTAAGGTTCATTGACTTGTTATCCTTCCTGTGTCTACAACAAATCACAAACAAATAAAATTCTTCGATGCGAGAGATGTGTAGTGCCACTGTGTTATTTACACAGTGCACATGCTAGAATTCATTTAACCTGCAGCAAATCAGTTAAGAACGTAAAATATTTCACAAATAACCCGCACAAAGGAGAGAGGAGCTTACGACGACGTTTCGGTCCGACTTGGACCATTTACAAAGTCACACTAACAAAAAGGAGAGAGTATATATAGGCCAGCAGACAGGGACGGGACAAGAGAGGTAGGAGGAAAAGAAGAAGAGAAGTAGTGGTAGAGGTAGTAGTAGTGAAGTCAGTCAAAGACTAAGAAAGAGGAGCAATGCAAGGGAGCTAGTGGCCCACAAAGGGTAGGAACAAGAACACAGAGGGGAAAGAATAATAATAATGGACCAAATACCCAATTCAGAAGAAAGAAAACCCAAAGGAGAAAGAGGAATGGGAAGGGGAATAAAAGAATTAGGTTAAGTCATGGGTGTTCCGAAGTTTGGAGCATTTTACAATGTAATGGGAAAAGAAAGCATCTACAGAGACAAAGCCAGGACTCAGATTCAAGGAAAGTTGTGTATAAGGGAGGATTCAACCAGACGGCGACTGTGAAAGTTAGACGTAGGGTAGACAGTTTTAGCAGAAGACCAGTCAATAGGGTGACTGTGATCTCTGACATGACAGAAAAGAGCATTGTTAGTGTCGGCAAAACTAACACTACTTTTGTGCTCCCTAAGTCTGTCAGAAAGAGACGGCCAGTTTCTCCAGGGTACTGAAGAGGACAGGAGGAACTGGAAATAGAGTAGACACCAGGAGAATCTAAAGAGGGAGGAGAGGTATGAACTAGATTGGTGCGAAGAGTGTTAGTCTGGCGAAAAGTAAGTTTGATGTCTAAGGAACGGAGAGAGTTGTTGAGATTAGAAAGACTGAAAATATAGGGAAAGCAGAGGACAGGAGAGTTTCCAGGAGTAGAAAGTTTGAGAGAGAAGATATATACACCTTATGGTGTATATCTCTCAGTGTATGTAAGTATGCTGGGAGTTCACTTTAATCCCCATTTTAAGGAATAAAGTTTTCTAGACTGGTGGTGAACACGTCACATGCAGCCTTAATGACCCTCGTGTAATAATCAGGCTTTAAATTCCATTAATCAACCATTGTTCTGTGTTATATTTGATTGTAAAGTATAAAGTATTGTTCTTAGTTAAGAACGTCATGTCTTTAATAATGTTGAATACTTGGAGTAAGTTATTCTTATTGTTTTCACTTTCGCAAGACAGTAAATCCGGCTCTTTTAAATAAATTTCATCTTCTGGTTTTATCGTCACCTCTTCACTTAACCTGTCTTCTGACTTTCTCTCCTTTTCTGTCTTTCTCGCAACTTGGTAGTGGTCCAAGACGGACCGAAACGTCGTCTAGGTTCCATGTGCCCATTGGGCTTAATCCAGCTAAGGGAAGTGTTGCTCTGATTCACTGGATCAAGATTCCTTCATAAGTATCAAGGATCGTCCCTCTGAAGGTCCTAAAATGTAGTGACCAATTCTTGACATAATTCTTAAACAAGACACAGAAGAATTTTATATAGAGAGAATGGCTTTCTTCGATCAAAAATAGGAAGTAAAGAATAATTGTGTTGTGCCTCATTATACTGTTTACAGTGGAAAAAGACATCATGAATGTGAAGAACAGAGAAGAGAGAGAGAGAGAGAGAGAGAGAGAGAGAGAGAGAGAGACCTTTATATGAACAACATTTCGTTCTTAACAGACTAATATCAAGTCATGTATAACTTGATGAGACTGATTATAGCTACATTGTTGTCGATGTTACCTCTTCCCCGGTTTTCCACACTTGTGCACTGAAGCGTCCTGGGCGGTAAATTGTGCTAGAAAAACAGCATTCTCTGTGGTAGCTAACATGATCACGAATCCCAAGTCAGATATATCAAGGTTTCCCTTTGTTAAGTGTCCTTAACTTAATTCCTCCTCATTGCTGTAACACGAGATTAAGGTCTTATAATACTTCTTAAACAAAGCGTTTCTCTTCCAGCAAACATCTTCCATAGACTATCATTTTGATCTCGCTTGGCAGGAACTCAGGTACCCAATAAAATACTCCAGTAAGAAGACGTATGCAGCTGCGTATGGAGAGCAACCTTCAGTCCCTCCTCACTGGAGGCTAATTCCTCCACAGCCTGATTGATGAGGTCATCACCTAGGACGCCTGGTCTGGAAACAGGTCATGGGGGCAATGGGCCCCGGAATCGACAACAGGTAGGTTGAATTTTCAGGTAATGGATGAGTTTCTGAGTGTGCCACTAAGTTATCCCAATTTATTGTTCCAATACTTTATCTCACACTCGTGAATTTACAGGCTAAGAGCTGTTATCCTACCTCGGCTCATTTACAAGCTAAGAGCTGTTATCCTCCCTCAGCTTTTGTACGTGCTAAGAGCTGCTATCCTATCTCAGTTCTTGTACAGGCTAAGAGCTGCTATCCTACCTCAGCTCATGCACGAGCTAAAAACTTTACATCCTGTCTCAGTTCATTTCAACGTCCACGTCTTTCTAATTACCAGCTCCTGCAGCTAAACTAATTGAGCGATAACTTCTAGGATTTTTTTCACATTTCTCTTTTTAAAGACTAGCATCAGCAATTTTCCATTCTAGACTTCAGCTCGTCAGAACCAGCTGTAGCCCGTGAGAACCAGCTGTACCTCGTCAGAACTAGCTGTAGCTCGTCAGAACCAGCTGCACCTCGTCAGAACCAGCTGTAGCTCGTCAGAACCAGCTGTAGCTAGTCAGAACCAATTGTACCTCGTCCGAACCAGCTGTAGCTCGTCAGAACCAGCTGTAGTGCATCAGGACCAATTGTTATATATAACTTTGTTTCACAGAATTCGGAAAGTTTTTCTTGGCTGTGAAAGTTGAGTTTTTTTTTTTTAACACTAATGAGGCATGGTGTGTGTGTGTGTGTGTGTGTACTCACCTAATTGTGGTTGCAGGGGTCAAGACTCAGCTCCTGGCCCCGCCTCTTCGCTGTCCGCTACTGGGTCTCTGCTCTCCCTGCTCCATGAGCTTTATCATACTTTATCTTAAAACTATGTATGGTTCCCGCCTCCACTATATCGTTCACTAGACTATTCCACTTCCTGACTACTCTATGGCTGAATAAATGCTTCCTAACATCCCTTTGACTTATCTGAGTCTTCAGCTTCCAGTTGTGCCCCCTTGTTTCTGTGTTCCCTCTCTGGAACATCCTGTCACTATCTACCTTGTCGATTCCTCGCAGTATTTTGTATGTCGTTATCATGTCTCCTCTAACCCTTATATCCTCCAGTGTTGTTAGTCCTATTTCCCTCAACCTTTCTTCATAGGACAGTCCCCTGAGTTGTGGAACTAGTCTTGTCGCAAACCTTTGCACTTTCTCTAATTTCTTGACGTGCTTGACCAGGTGTGGGTTCAAGACTGGAGCTGCATACTCTAGTATGGGCCTGACGTACACTGTGTACAGTGTCTTGAACGATTCCTTGTTATGGTAACGGAACGCTAATCTTAGGTTTGCCAGTCGCCCATATGCTGCCGCAGTTATCTGGTTGATGTGTGTTTCCGGAGACGTGCTTGGCGTTATACTCACCCCAAGGTCTTTCTCCTTTGTCGAGGTTTGTAGCCTTTGTCCACCTAGCTTGTACTCTGTCTGCGGTCTTCTTTGCCCTTCTCCGATCTTCATGACTTTGCATTTGGTGGGATTAAATTCGAGAAGCCAGTTGCTAGACCAGATGTCAAGCCTGTCCAGGTCTCTTTGAAGTCCTGCTTGGTCCTCATCCGATGTGATTCTCCTCATTAATTTCACATCATCTGCGAACAGAGACACTTCTGAGTCTATCCCATCCGTCATGTCGTTCACATATACCAAGAATAGCACTGGTCCTAAGACTGACTCCTGTGCTACACCGCTCGTCACAGGCGCCCACTGTGATACCTCATCACCCACCATGACCCGTTGTTGCCTCCCTGTGAGGTATTCCCTGATCCATTCCAGTGCCCTTCCTGATATACACGTGTGTTCTTCCAACTTCTTTACTAATCTCATATGAGGAACTGTGTCGAAGGCCTTCCTGCAGTCCAGGAAAATGCAATCAACCCACCCTTCTCTCTCTTGCCTTACCTCTGTTACTTTATCATAGAACTCCACTAGGTTTGTTACACATGATTTGCCTTCCCTTAATCCGTGCTGTCTGGCTGTGTGTGTGTGTGTGTGTGAAGGAATGGGTGGGATTCAAGTTTTAGTGTTATGTATGGATGGGAACGTTCAGTGCCAAATATTTCGTATATCTTCTTCCATCACAGGTGCCATTTTCTGACAATATGAGAGCGTCAGAGAGAGAAATCTGAGGGAAGGACTCGACCAATGGATAAGTGAACGGGCAACGAGCATGACTTGACTAGTGGATAAGGGAACGGGCAGGACTCGACTCGTGCTTAACTAAGGGAAGGGTTCAGGACTCGACCTGTGGCAAGACAACTCTAACATTACCATGCCATCGCTCGTACAACTGCCTGTTCCTTGAGTTGTCCTTCCTTGCACGGACTTCCACGAGTCAAAATGCAACATGAAGTAACCTCATTAACGGCTCTTTCTGTGGCGCTTAAGATCTTTCTAAGACAAGTTATCAGCGCCGTATGACACATACGGGTTTAACCCGTTTTGTTTAATACAATAATGGCAACAACCTGAAAATTTACATAAGCCACTAAGCATTGTCCAAGTTTTGACCTCGCGGTGTTCATTAATGTTTACATTACAAGTTACGAAACATTTAAACACGTGTCTGTAAAGTTTGTGTTTAGGGACTTCCCCATCAATAAAATAATGATGAATATAACGCACATAGTCATGGGGAAGAGTTTGACCCGTAGGGGATCATGCAGCGCCTGCGGAAGAGGAGGTAATCAGGTTTGAGACCAAGAAGAGGAGCGTAGCTCCAGTTCCTTGGATCGTGATACTTCCACCAGTAACCAGGTTCCAATGTCGAAGGCAACAAGTGCCATGTTGAACACCTGTGAAATGTAACAAGTGCTGTGTTGAACACCTGTGAAATGTAACAAGTGCTGTGTTGAACACCTATGAAATGTAACAAGTGCCACGTTGAACACCTGTGAAATGTAACAAGTGCCATGTTGAACACCTGTGGAATGTAACAAGTGCCACGTTGAACACCTGTGAAATGTAACAAGTGCTGTGTTGAACACCTGTGGAATGTAACAAATGCCACGTTGAACACCTGTGAAATGTAACAAGTGCCATGTTGAACACCTGTGGAATGCAACAAGTGCCACGTTGAACACCTGTGAAATGTAACAAGTGCCATGTTGAACACCTGTGGAATGTAACAAGTGCCATGTTGAACACCTGTGAAATGTAACAAGTGCTGTGTTGAACACCTGTGGAATGTAACAAATGCCATGTTGAACACATGTGGAATGTAACAAGTGCTGTGTTGAACACTTGTGGAATGTAACAAGTACCATGTTGAACACTTGTGGAATGTAACAAGTGCAATGTTGAACACTTGTGAAAGGTAACAAGTGCAATGTTGAACACTTGTGAAAGGTAACAAATGCAACGTTGAACACTTGTGGAAGGTAACAAATGCAATGTTGAACACTTGTGGAATGTAACAAGTGCAATGTTGAACACTTGTAGAATGTAACAAGTGCAATGTTGAACACTTGTGGAATGTAATAAGTGCAATGTTGAACACTTGTGGAAGGTAGCAAGTGCCATGTTGAACACTTGTGGAATGTAACAAGTGCAATGTTGAACACTTGTGGAATGTTACAAGTGCAATGTTGAACACTTGTGGATTGTAACAAGTGCAATGTTGAACACTTGTGAAAGGTAACAAATGCAATGTTGAACACTTATGGAAGGTAACAAGTGCAATGTTGAACACTTGTGGAGTGTTACAAGTGCAATTTTGAACACTTTTGGAAGGTAACAAGTACAATGTTGAACACTTGTGGAATGTAACAAGTACATTGTTGAACACTTGTGAAAGGTAACAAATGCAATGTTGAACACTTGTGGAAGGTAACAAGTGTAATGTTGAACACTTGTGGAATGTTACAAGTGCCATGTTGAACACTTTTGGAAGGTAACAAGTGCAATGTTGAACACTTGTGAAAGGTAACAAGTGCAATGTTGAACACTTGTGGAAGGTATCAAGTACCATGCTGAACACGTGGAAATGATTTATATATACCCTCGATGGTTACTTGTATCTACTAGAATCTATCTTCTAAAATGCACCTATTGGAACGCATCTATCGCAAATTATGTATTAGAATGTTTCTACTGGAATATAATCTAATGAAAGGCATCTATAGGAAAGTATCTATTTAAATGCATCTATTGGAAGGCAATTACTTAAATGTATCTATCGGATGGAATCTATTGCAATGCATTTTTTGGAACACATCTCTCGGAAGGCATCTACTGGAAGTTATCTATCGGAGTGCATCTATTTTAAGAAAACAATTGGAACGTTCGTAACAGAATATATCTATTGAACTATATTTATTAGAAAGTATCTATTCGAATGTATTTATAATAATGTATCTTTTCGAAGCTATCTATTGGAACGTATCTAGCAACTGTTAAAGTATCTGTTAGAAGGAATCTATTGAATATATCTATTGATAGAAGCGTAATGAACACTTGTCGTAAAAAACATACTCTTTATTTCGGCTCCCACCTGGAGCCATCTTCAGCAGTTGGAAGTCAAAACAGTTTCTTGTGATTTGCTATTTTCTTGTCAACCACTTGAACATATCTATTGGAAAGTATCTATTGGAATATATGCTGAAATGCATCTACTGTATGTATGCTTACATACAGAATGTATAAATGTATCTATTACAATGTATACATATATCTATTAGATTGCTACTTAACATAACGTACTTTTATGGAAGTAACAGCAGTCTGGTCGACACAGAAATATTATGGGGTCTTTTTGTATAAAAACATGACAAACCATGATTTTTCAACGACCTTCCTCTGCTATATTATGTCAAAGTTTTCACAGGAAGATCAGTCATTAAATACTCCGTGTTGCATGGACTGATTACTGTTGTGGGAGAGTACATGTTCTAAGTGTACTAATGATGTTTACCCTGATGGGAGAGCACGAGTGTTGGGTGTACTAATGATGTTTACCATAAAGGGAGAGTACATGAACTGGGAGTAATAATAATGTTTACACTGGTGGGAGAGTACATGTGCTGGGCGTATTAATAATGTTCACCCTGATGAGAGCACATGTGCTGGGCGTATTAATGATTGTTACCGTGATGTTAGAGTACATGTACTAGGTGTCCTGATAATATATTTACCCTGGTGGAAGAGTACAAGTGATAGGTGTGCTGAAGATATGTTTATTCTCTTAGAGAGCACATGTGCTGATAATGTCTACCCAGGTGGATGAGTACGTATGTTGGCTGTGCTAAGATCATATTCACCTAGATGGGAGAGAACATGTGTTAGGTGTGCTGATGACATACCCTGGTGGGAGAGTACATGTGCTAGATGTGCTGAGGACATAATTACCCTGGTGGGAGAGTACAGGTGCTGGGTGTGCTGACGGCATGTCAGTAACCTCTGAGGTGGTGCTTGTATAAGGCAGCTGCGGCTCAGAGTGTCGCTTGGTAAGTTTGTCAGGGTTAAAGCCGGTCGTCCGCACGAGGGTCATTAAGACTCTATTTCACGGTACACTATAAGTTAAGAATCCTTTACTTAATATAATAGAGATTAAAGAAACTATAATTGTATATATATTGAAAGGTATGCACATTTTAATGTAAATGCACTAGTAGATACTTACTTCCCGGTGAATACACTGAGAAATATGCACTAATATATATATATATATATATATATATATATATATATATATATATATATATATATATATATATATATATATATATATATATATATATATATATATATATATATATATGTGAGTATAATATTCAACATGGAGACAAAAACACGGAAATAAAGTTGGTTTGTAACTTTAACCTATTCAACTGAGTGACTGACACAATCTCTTTCTATCCCAACATTATTGGAAATATCTTTTCCAAGAAACCCAAACAACCTTTTACACTATCTTTAGATCAAAGGTGTTTGATACCGATGTTTTGATCAATAAGACACATGTGCAACACCTGAGTGTCAGTATTCAGAAGGTGGGTTTATCAGTTTAATGCATAGGGAAAGTAGTCTTTGTAGAGTGAAGTCGTTGGAAGAGTGGTACGACAGAGCAGTAGTGGTCACTTATAGCCGGAGTCTTACTACTGTGTCTTCGCTCCCCTCCTTCCACTGGCTCCACCTGGTCCTATAATAGAGAGAAGTAGAGGGAAGGCTCGTTTCTCCCTACCGCTTCACCACCTGGTGGGGAATTCTTTACAGACACACAAGAGCAATTAATGCCGGCGAATGTAGTTTAAGAGGTGGGGCCCGTAGCTAAGACTCGACCCACGTAAACACAACTCGGTGAGTACACACGTGAGCGCATACACACAAGCATACACAAACGGCTACACACCTGATTCCAAGATCTCGCCTTCAAAGACCACAACAATGTATCTACCGCATCTGCTAGGAAAATAATAGGATGGATAATGAGAACCTGGAATACTGCTGTACACTAACGGCCCACTTCAAGGCTGGCGACATTGTTGACCTGGAGAGTTTACAAAGAACTTTCACGGTACACATAAGTGCGATAAGGCACCTAAATTACTGGGAACGGTTGAAGGTCCTTGATCTGTATTCCCTGGAACGCAAGCGAGAGAGATATATGATAACATACACTTGGAAAATCCTAGAGGGATTAGTACCAAACTTGCACACTCCCTATGAAAGCAAAAGACTCGGCAGGAGATGCAACATTTCCCCAATGAAAAGCAGGGGCGCCACGAGTACAATGAGAGACAACACAATAAGTGTCCGAGGCCCAAGACTGTTCAACTGTCTCCCAGCATACATAAGGAGGATTACCAATAGACCCCTGGCTGTCTTCGTGAAGGCACTGGACAGGCACCTAAAGTCAGTACCTGACCAACCAGGCTGTGGTTCGTACGTCAATTTCCGTGAAGCCAGCAGTAACAACCTGGTTGATCAGACCCTGATCCACCATGAGGCCTGGTTTCAGACCGAGCCATGGGGGCGTTGACCCCCCGAAACCTTCTTCAGGTAAACTCCCGGTAAGACACCTTTTCCAGCAACTTCACTTATTTAGAACGTACACTTGGGCAGGGAGTAGAAGATACCTGCCCGCTGCAGGGAGTGGAGCAATCAACAAAATACTGAAATTAAGTGACTAGGTAGAAAGTGCGAGCCTGTTTGAGAGGCGGGAATCAGGTACACGTGAGCACCGTTGGATGTTATGAACACAGTAGAGTCACAGGGATGTCAGGAAGTAGTTCTTTAACCTAAGAGTGGTCAGAAAGAGCAATGACCTAGACGGCAAAATGGCAGAGGCAGGATACATGCATAGCTTTAAAAAGAGGTAGGATAGGGCTGAAGCAGCCAGGAGAAACAACAAAACCAGTAGCGGCCAGGGAAGAGGCAGAGCCAGGAGCTAACACTCGACTCCTGCAACTACACATAGGTTAGAGGGCGTCAGAGACATATGTATACATGTGAAATGGCTACCCAGTGTACCTCCGCGATCTGACCAACTAATCTTATCGCAACAGCACAGGAAGCCTTTGATAGCAGAGTACGAGAGGCCTTCACAACCACAGTTTACCTGGAGAGAGTTCCGGGGGTCAACGCCCCCGCGGCCCGGTCTGTGACCAGGCCTCATGGTGAATCAGAGCCTGATCAACTAGGCTGTTACTGCTGGCCGCACGCAGGACGATGTACGAACCACAGCCCGGCTTGTCAGGCACTGACTTTATGTGCCTGTCCAGTGCCTGCTTGAAGACAGCCAGGGGTCTATTGGTAATCCCCCTTAAGTACGCTGGGAGGCAGTTGAACAGTCTTGGGCCCCTGACACTTATTGTGTTGTCTCTCAACGTGCTAGTGACACCCCTGCTTTTCATTGGGGGGATGTTGCATCGTCTGCCGAGTCTTTTGCTTTCGTAGGGAGTGACTCTCGTGTGCAAGTTTGGTACTAATACCTCTAGGATTTTCCAAGTGTATATAATAATGTATCTCTCTCGCCTGCCTTCTAGGGAGTACAGGTTTAGGAACTTCAAGCGTTCCAAGTAAATGAGGTAGTTTATCGCAGTTATGCGTGCTGTGAAGGCTCTCTGCACATTTTCTAGTTCAGCAATTTCACCTGCCTTGAAAGGTGCAGTTAGTGTGCAGCAATATTCCAGCCTAGATAGAACAAGCGACCTTAAAAGTGTCATCATGGGCTTGGCATCCCTGGTTTTGAAGGTTCTCATTATCCATCCTGTCATTTTTCTAGCAGATGCGATTGCTACAGTGTTATGGTCCTTGAAGGTGAGATCCTCTGACATGATCACTCCCAGGTCTTTGACATTAGTTTTTCGCTCTATTGTGTGGTTGGAGTTTGTTTTATACTCCGATGAAATTTTAATTTCCTCACGTTTTCCATATAGGAGTAATTGAAATTTCTCATAATTGAGCCTCATATTGTTTTCTGCAGCCCATTTAAAGATTTGGTTGATGTCTGCTTGGAGTCAATGGTGGACACTGTCATGCAGATTCGGGTGTCATGAGCAAAGGAGGACACGGCACTGTGGTTTATATCCCTGTCTATGTCCGATATGAGGATGAGGAACAAGATGGGAGCAAGTACTGTGCCTTGTGGAACAGAGCTTTTCACCGTAGCCGCCTCAGACTTTACTCTGTTGACTACTACTCTTTGTGTTCTATTTGTTAGAAAATTATAGATCCATCTGCCAACTTTTCCTGTTATTCCTTTATCACGCATTTTGTGTGCAATTACACCATGGTCACACTTGTCAAAGGCTTTTTGCAAAGTCTGTGTATATAACATCTGCATTCTGTTTGTCTTCTAGAGCATCCAGGACCCTGTCGTAGTGGTCGAGTAGTTGGGACAGACAGGAGCGACCTACTCTAAACCCATGCTGTCCTGGGTTGTGTAATTGATGGGTATCTAGATGAGTGGCAGTCTTGCTTCTTAGAACCCTTTCAGAGATTTTTATGACATGGGATGTTAGTGCTATTGGTCTGTAGTTCTTTGCCAATGCTTTACTGCCCCCTTTGTGGAGTGGGGCTATGTCTGTTGTTTTTAGTAACTGCGGGACGACCCCAGTATCCATGCTCCCTCTCCATAGGATGTTAAAAGCACGTGATAGGGGCTCCTTGCAGTTCTTGATGAACACGGAGTTCCATGAGTCTGGGCCTGGGGCGGAGTGCATGGGCATGTCATTTATCGCCTTTTCGAAGTCATTTGGCATCAGGATAATGTCAGATAGGTTTGCGTCTATCAAGTTCTGTGGCACTCTCATAAAAAATTCATTTAGGTCTTCGACTTTCAGTCTGGTTATCGGCTCACTAAAAACTGAGTCATACTGGGACTTTAATAACTCACTCATTTCCTTGCTGTCATCTGTGTAGGACCCATCCCGTTTAAGTAGGGGCCCAATACTGGTTGTTGTTCTCGACTTTGACAGTAGTTCATGAACCTTCACAACCAAAGTGGTTCATGAACCTTCACAACCAGAGTAGTTCACAAATCTTCACAACCAGAGTGGTTCATGGCCCTTCACAACAAGATTGGTTCATGGACCTTAACAACCAGAGTGGTTCATGAACCTTCACAACCAGAGTGGTTCATGGACTTTTACAACCAGAGTGGTTCATGAACCTTCACAACCAGAGTGGTTCATGGATCTTCACAACCAGAGTGGTTCAAATTTCACAAGCAGAGTGGTTCATGGACCTTTACAACCAGTGGTTCACGGATCTCTACAACCAGTGATTCATGGACCTTTACAACAAGAGTGGTTCATGAACCTTCACAACCAGAGTGGTTCATGAAACTTTACAACCAGGGGTTCATGGACCTTCACAACCAGAGTGGTTCATTGACCTTCAAAACCAGAGTGGTCCATGGACCTACACATCCAGAGTGGTTCATGAACCTTCACAACTAGAGTGGTTCATCCACCTTCACAACCAGAATAGTTCATGGACACTTCACAACCACAGTGGTTTATGGACCATCAAAATCAGAGTGGTTCATGGACCTTCACAACCAGAGTAGGTCATCAACCTTCACAACCTGAGTGGCTCAAGAACATTCACAACCAGAGTGGTTCATCAACCTTCACAACAAGAGTGGTTCATGGACCTTCACAACCAGAGTAGGTCATGGATACTTCACAACCAAAGTGGTTCATGGACCTTCACAACCAGAGTGGTTCATGGACCTTCACAACAGAGTTGTTCATGGACCTACACATCCAGAGTGGTTCATGAACCTTCACAACCAGAGTGGTTCATCAACCTTAACAACCAGAGTGGTTCATGGACCTTCACAACCAGAGTGGTTCATTAATCTTCAAAACCAGAGTAGTTCATGGACACCTCACAACCAGTGGTTCATGCACACTTTACAACAAGAATGGTTCATGGACCTTCACAACTAGAGTGGTTCATGGACCTTTTCAACCATAGTTTTTCATGGACCTTTACAACCAGAGTGGGTCAAGAACCTTCACAACGAGAGTGGTTCATGGACTTTCACAACAAGTGGTTCATGGACCTTCACAACCAGTTTGGTTCATGGAACTTCACAAACAGATTAGTACGTGGACCCTTCAAAACCAGAGTGGTTCATGGACACTTTACAACCAGAGTGGTTCACGGATCTTCAGAACCAGAGTGATTCATGGACCTTCACAACCAGAGTGGTTCATGGGCATTCACTACCAGAGTGGTTCATGGACCTTCACAAATAGAGTGGTTCATGAGCCTTCACAACCAGGGTGGTTCATGAACCTTCACAACCAGAGTGGTTCATGGACACCTCACAACCATAAAGTTTCATTGACCTTCAAAACCAGAGTGGTTTATGGACCTTCACAACTAGAGTGGTTCATGAACCTTCACAACCAGAGAGGTTTATGGACCTTCAAAACCAGAGTGGTTCATGGACCATCACAACCAGAGTGGTTCATGGACCTTCACAACCAGTTTGGTTCATGGAACTTCACAACCAGATTGGTTCATGGACTCTTGAAAACAAAAGTGGTTCATGGACACATCACAACCAGTGGGGTTCATTAACTTTCAAAACCAGAGTGGTTCACTGACCTTCACAACCAGAGTGGTTCATTGACCTTCAAAATCAGACTGGTTCATGGACTTTCACAGAGTGGTTCGTTGACCTTCACAACCAGTTTAGTTCATGGAACTTCAAACCCGATTTTCATGGACCCTTCAAAACCAGAGTGGTTCATGGACCGTCATAACCAAAGTGATTCATGGACCTTCACAATCAGAGTGGTTCATACACCTTCACAACCAGAGTGGTTCATGGACCTTCACAACCACTTTGGTTCATAGACCTTCACAACCAGATTGGTTCATGGACACCTCATAACCAGTGTGGTTCATGGGCCTTCACAACGAGAGTGCTTCATAGACCTTATAACAAAAGAGGTTCATGGACCTTTACAACCAGTTTGGTTCATGGAAATTCACAACCAGATTGGTTCATGGACCCTTGAAAACCAGAGTGGTTCATTGATCCTCATAACGAAATTGGTTCACTGATCTTCACAACCAGAGTGGTTCATGGACCTTCATAACAAGTGGTTCATTGCCCTTCACAACCAGTGTGGTTCATGAACCTTCACAACCAGTGTAGTTCATGAGCCTTCACAACGAGAGTGGTTCATGGATCTACACAAACAGTGTGGTTCATGAACCCTCACAACTAGTTTGGTTCATGAAAATTCACAACACGAGTATTTCATAAACCTTAACATCTAGAGTGGCTTTGAACCTTTACAACCAGAGTGGTTCATAAACCTCCACAACCTGAGTGGTACATGGACTTTCACAACCAGAGTGGTTCATGGTCCTCCACAATTAGAGTGGTTCATGAACCTTCACAACCAGTTGTTCATGGACGTTCACAGCTAGAGTGGTTCATGGACCCTTCACAACCAGAGGTTCATGGACCTTCAAAGCCAAAGTACTTCACGGAAGTTCACAACCAGTGTGGTTCATAGACCTTCAAAACTAGTGGTTCGTGGATCTCCACAACCAGCTTAAAAAAACTAGAAGTTTATGACTGGATGACAATGATCATACCAGTTAACTAACAACACGCCACCATTACGCATCACCACCTAAGCTACATACTATGTAGAGTTGTGGATCATTAGACAGTCTTAATAACCAAACAACCAGAAGGGCATTGAGGGAGAATAATTAGGCTCACAAATAGGAAGCGAGTCTGTCTGGCGCTCAGCAGACGGAGGATCGAGCCTCCACCACGTCTTGCGCTGAATGACCCACATGGGTTTAGCGCTTAACATGAATTAATCAATCCACAACCAGCGGTTTATGGACCATTAGAACCAGAGAGGTTCATGGGCATTCACATCCAGATTGGTTCATGGACCTCCACAATCCGAGTGGTTCATATCTTTCACAACCAAATTGGCTCATGGACTTTCAAAACTAGAGTGGTTCATGAACCTCCACGATCAGAATCATTCATGAACCTCCACAATCAGAATGATTCATAAAACTTCACAATCAGTGGTTCATGTACCCGTCACAACCAGTGGTTCATGTAGAATAAAATGATAAATGTGGTGTGCCTTCACAACCAGTGGTTCATGAACCTTCACAACCAGTGGTTCATGGACCTCGACAACGAGTGGTTCATGGACCTCGACAACCAGAGTGGTTCATGAATTTTTACAACCAATGTACTATTGTTGTTACTGTTATTATTATTATTATTATTATTATTATTATTATTATTATTATAGAAGAGCGCCAAACCCATAAGGGTTATAATGCGCCAGCGGAATGGGAAGTAATCAGGTCTGATGCGAGAAAAGGGAAGGTAGCTCCAATTCCTTGAATCACGAGTCCTTTTACTGCATCAAGGGATGAAAACCCTTCGGATGACAGCCCGTGGGATGAAAGTCACTGGGATGAGAACTCGTGGGATGAGAATCCTAGGGATGAGTCACTGGAAGGATAGTCATCTGTATGAGTCACTGAGATGAGTAACTGAGGTGGGTCAACGAGATAAGTCATTGAGATGAAAATCACTTCAAAGAGAGTCACTGCAATGTGAGCCACTTTAATGAGAGCCGCTGAGGTAAGACTCCCTGCGATGAGAGCCCCAGGAATATAAACCCTAGGGTGACAGCCACTGGGTTGATGGGTTGATAGCCAACCCGCAGGATTGAGAGCCTCGTCTAGGATAGCACATTTCTCCACAGGATTTAGAAAATCCATTTTCGTACAGATGCAGGAAACTGAAAACAAGGTGAAAGAAACTTGGCAAAATAATTTCCACTTTATGGTATATCGCTGTACGAAGCTTTAAGAACCAGGCGGAGTTGAGTCACATTCAAAATGCGTAAACTGCGGAAACTTCATGGAAGTCAGTCAGGGAAATTATTAAAAAGAGGATGCAAGAGGACAGGTGATAAGGGGCTTGAGGAAGCTAAGGTGGAACTAACGTCATGGATATTATTTATTATTATTATTACTATTAATTATTATTATTACTATTATTATTAAGTAATAGCAATGATAATAATAATAAAAATAATAATAATTATCATCATTATTATTATTATTATTAATATTATTATTATTATTATTAACTCTTCTTCTTCTATTAGTATTATTACTATTACTATTATTATTATTTTATTATTATCAAAACTAAGCGATAAAAGTGTTACTAGAAGATTTTGAATTGCGTTGAGGGTGGCACGCTACCCTAGTTTTCTTCTTCAAGGTAGCACGAAGGGGCAGGCCGCCTTGATGCTTACGAAGGGCTCTTGATTTTCTTAAGTGTTGGGGTTATGGGACTATGTGACAGTTCTTGGAGACTGTACCGCCTGGTCGGTTTCTCGGTGTTAGTGCTGGTGAGTGTGTGTGTGTACTCACCTAATTGTAGCTGCAGAGGTCGAGTCACAGCTCCTGGCCCATGGCCTGTGTGTGTTTGTTTGATTTTTTGTTTGTTTGTGTGTGTGTGATTGTGTGTGCTTGTTAGTTACCATTTTGTCCTAGGCACATGTCGATTAGACACTAGGCCTGTTTTATGTGTGTGTGTGTGTGTGTGTGTGTGTGTGTGTGTGTGTGATTGTGTGTGTGTGCGTGCGTGTGTATGTGTGTGTTTGTGTGTGTATGTGTGTAAGTGTGAGAGTACTCACCTAGTTACTCACCTAGTTGTGGTTGCAGGGGTCGAGTCACAGCTCCTAGCCCCGCCTCTTCACTGGCCGCTACTGGGTCACTCTCCCTGCGCCATGAGCTTTATCTTACCTCTTCTTAAAGCTATGTATGGAGCCTGCCTCCACTACATCACTTCCTAAACTATTCCACTTCCCGACAACTCTGTGACTGAAGAAATACTTCCTAACATCCCTGTGATTCATCTGAGTCTTCAACTTCCAACTGTGTCCCCTTGTTGCTGTGTCCCATCTCTGGAACATTGTGTGTGAGTGTATGTGTGTGTGTGTGTGTGTGTGTGTGTAGTGTGTGTGTGAATGTGTGTGAGTGTGTGTGTGTGTTCATTTCGTTGTTTGTGTGTGTGTTTGTGTTTGTTTGTGTGTGTGCGTGTGTATGCTTGTGTGTGTGTGTGTGTGTGTGTTTGTGTGTGTGTATGTGTGTGTGTATGCGAGTGTGTGTGTGTGTGTATGTGTGTGTGTATGTTTGTGTATATGTGTGTGTGTGTGTGTTTGTGTTTGTTTGTGTGTGTGTTTGTGTTCGTTTGTGTATGTGTTTGTGTGTGTGTGTGTGTGTGAAGTGTGTGTGTGTGTGTGTGTGTGTGTGTGTGTGTGTGTGTGAATACTTCTCAAAGGAAGATTCGCAATGATTTTGGCGTTGTATGTCTATATAAGTTTAGCACTTCCCCTATGATACAAATAATAATAATAATAATAATAATAATAATAATAATAATAATAATAATAGTAATAATAATAATAATAATAATAATAATAATAATAATGCGTTTTTTATTTAATTCTGTGTTTCATTAGAGACACATTAACGAAATTGCGAGTTGAAAGCTCTTTTACTGATATTAAATGGCTCAAGTGGTAGCGCCTACAGTTCACAACTGACGGACCTGAGTATGAACCCAGTGTGAGTGGATACGCTGGGTGTTTCCTAACACCCGTTGTCCCTGTTTGTCTAGCAATATGTAGATACCTGGGTGTCAGGCGACTGTTGTGGGTCGCATCCTGGGGAGGAGGGTCAAAGAACCCCAATGCAAATAAGCCAGACTGCTTGACTGTCTTGGGTTATCCTGGGTTAGTAACCTTCCAGTTTAGTATTCCGGATATATTCTTCTTTTTCTTCTGAACACCACAGATCGCTTTCTTGCTGGGTTATCATATTATATGAATAACATAGTCTATATGAATAACATGTTCTGTATGAACATGTTCTTTATGAACATGTTCTTTATGAACTACATGTTCTTTACGAAAAACGTTCCTTATGAACATGTTCTTTATGAATAACATGTTCTTTATGAACAACATGTTCTTTATGAACAACATGTTCTTTATGAATAACATGTTCTTTATGAATATGTTCTTTATGAACAACATGTTCTTTATGAACAACATTATTTATGAACATGTTCTTTATGAACAACATGTTCTTTATGAACATGTTCTTTACGAATAACATGTTCTTTATGAACATGTTTACGAAGAACATGTTCTTTATGAACATGTTTATGAATAACATGTTCTTTATGAACAACATGTTCTTTATGAACATGTTCTTTATGAATAACATGTTCTTTATGAATAACATGTTTTTTATGAACATATTCTTTATGAATAACATGTTCTTTATGAACAACATGTTCTTTATGAACAACATGTTCTTTATGAACAACATGTTCTTTATGAATAACATGTTCTTTATGAACATGTTTTTTATGAACAACATGTTCTTTATGAACAACATGTTCTTTATGAACATGTTCTTATGAATGATATGTTCTTTACAAATAACATGTTCTTTATGAATAACATGATCTTTATGAACATATTCTTTATGAATAACATGTTCTTTATGAACAACATATTCTTTATGAACACCATGTTCTGTATGAATAACATGTTCTTTATGAACATGTTCTTTATGAACATGTTCTTTATGAATGATATGTTCTTTACAAATAACATGTTCTTTGAATAAAGACTTTCATGGTGTTTAAAAACACTGTTACACTGGAACTTGTCTTTCACAAGGAGGACTGAGGTGTTATTGTTATAATCACTGAGGTGTTATTGTTATAATCACTGAGGTGTTATTGTTATAATCACTGAGGTGTTATTGTTATAATCACTGAGGTGTTATTGTTATAATCACTGAGGTGTTATTGTTATAATCACTGAGGTGTTATTGTTATAATCACTGAGGTGTTATTGTTATAATCACTGAGGTGTTATTGTTATAATCACGGTGAAACGCTAACCAGTAGAGGTCAGACTGCAAAAGGGAATGGGGGATAATCAGATTTGTTGCGAGGAAGAGGAGAGTTGTTTTAATGCTATGGATCAAAAGCCCCTTCACCAACTACCAAAGTACCCCAACTGAAGGGTGAGATTTTTTTTTTTTTTATGGAATTTGAACCAGATATACGAAAAGAAAAGAGACTTACGGTGTAATATCTGGAAGGTCTGTCTGCTGTTTCAGAGGTTCGCCCTCGGCAGGTTCCATCTGAATGTGCAAGTGCGGTGGGGTTTTCTGGAAATGTTGCAGTGGCGCCTTCGTCCGCTTAGTCTTCTCCGACGCTGCTTTCAGGATCTTCTTTCCTTTGAGTGTGAGGAGGTCGATGTCGACGGTAACGGGCGCATACCGCCTAGTGGACCAGATAGAGTCCATCTTGGCAGGAGACGTCCCCTTTCCAGCAGGTGCCCTTGCACACCTGCTCTCACCTGTGATGCTCTACCACGTCAGCAGGCCATCACGTTAGCAGGTCATCACGTCAGCAGGTTATGATATCAGCAGGTCATCATAACATAGTCGAGCAACGTCCTAGCGCTGATGAGACTAGCTGTGAATCCCCAGGTTGAAAACGTTAAATAAAACACGCACAAGTTTTATTTTCATATATTCTCACACAAAACAACAGATTTTCATTGCTCAGCTTTTTCCTTAAATGATCTTATAGTTTTAAGGAGGCAAGGCGAGTGATGCTGGTAGCACTGAGGGGTCACTAAAATCAGAACGAGTTCAACAGATGTCTGAGCAGTAACAAGATCTGATAAATTCACTTCGATAGGTTAGGTTATCACTTTATCAAGATTCACGTAAGTGTATTTATTATCTTCCCGTCACTCGCACTATTTCACTAAGCATCCATATTCTCCCCCTAATAAAGTTAATAACTCTCTCCTGGTCATATGTTATAGATGAAGGCGATCGTTAAACTAAAAATAAAAGAAAATAAGGAAATATAAGTGTAGGAAACTATAGATGTACCTGAAAGGGTACAACTGGGACTAAGGCTAACTTATTATGGTTCTGGAGGGGGCAATGACCTGAGGCTCCACGGAGCACTATTACTACTACACGCTACACCAAACTTCTCATTCTACACACCTCAAAAACTTTACCCATCGCTTTTATGTTAAAATATTTATAGTTTCATTAGTCTCTTACTTTCACATTGCATTGTATCACTGAATTTTTTTTTTTCTGCTGTGAGAGTAGCTTCAGAAACAGCCTGTTAAATCTCGTCTGAGATAAACTGAATTACTTGCATCGTTTAAGGTGCCTGTAGGAGCTGTTGCAGGAGGAAGAACAGGAACGTGAGTAGGCCAGTGTCTAGCGGTTCCTGCATCACCACCATCCGCGGATCTGTCAACGGCATTTACAACACAGATGGTGATGGAGAAAATGAAGAGACCCGAGAGAGTAATGTCCATTGTAGGTGACTCTTCCACTACACTCGAATTTCGGTGTTCTTCCACGTCCTTGCTGCCACAAATTCCTTATATCAACTTCCGGAACACCCACCACGAATGCAAATCAGAAGACGCCCGTAGAAAACCCTCTTTGGTATTGTTGCGCTCTGCTACTACTCCTTGTCAGCTGCGTGAATAGAAAACCTCAGTAGCTGAGCCTGTGAAGAGAGACTCAGAAATACACACGTGCGCCAGGAGTACTCGGGACAATGAAGTGAGCTTAGAGAAAGAGCGAAAAAACTGGAGCTCTAGAGAAGGCACATGAAGGCACGATCGCAGCTCAGCACTTACTGAGTGGCAGCTGGTGGCCAGCCCGCTCCCACAAGCCCAACCACGTGTGTATGTGAGCCAGGCACCTCCCACCTCACAGTAAGCCCCGCCCATCAGTTCTACCAGGACTCCCTGTTCCCTCCCGCACTCATGATCCTCTTCCATATTCTGACCCTATACACTCTACATTCCACCATAGTGCATCTAAACCTGCACTTTCTCAATAGAGACAAACAGGAGGAGGCTAAACAAGGCAGCTTTACATCAGAAACAAGAAGTTGGGGACAGATTTATTCTCCTGCCTCATAGTAGGATTTCCTTGCAGCTGCCTCATTGGCATGCTGCTTACCAAGACGGGTAAGGTGTTAGGATTCAAGGGGGTAAAGTATAGGGAACAGGAACCAAGAAATAGAGAGATGACAGCAAGGAACAAGGAAGCAAGGGGCAGAGTACAAGGGGAAAGTTTAGAAGGAGGGGACCTGAAGGCAGAAGTGGTTGTGGGGAGAGGAACTTTGAAGCAGACGGAATAGGATATATAAAAAACAAGAGCTGAGGAAGATCAAACGGGGTTACGTAGAATGGATCCAAGAGGCAAGGGTAAAGAAGACAGGAATGAGAGTAAGAATTACAGGCAGAGTCGGATTAAGATTTTGTGAGGCCCCTTAAAGGGATCCACTCTTAAATCTCTATCAAAAATTAATCAAAACATTCAAGAGTTCATCATATACGTGATGTAATAACATACTGTAATTATTGTAACCTTTCAGCAGTAACTGTGAACACTTTTCACCTAACCTCTGGAGGCCCTCCAGCTGGCGGAGAACCCTGGGCTGCAGCACCTAAAACCCATGCCTAAATCCGGTTCTGGTTATAGGAGTCGACTAGAGAGAGGTATGGGCCAGGAATCAAAGGACTGGAACTAGGACGTAGGAGACAGGATCAGAAACCACGAGGCAGGAGACGGGGAAAGGCACCAGGAGGCACGAACTTCTCTTAAAGGTCGTGTTCACTTCAGCCTCATGAAATTAGGTTCAGGGTCACATCGTGGTCACAGATGTTCTAATCTTTCACAGGCTGGCATAGCGCGATCGGTAATGCTGACGAAGTACTGAGTGGTGAAATTCCGTTGGAGCGTGAGCAGGAGAGTATTTTTACACACACACACACACACGTGTCAGTAATGTACTGAACCATATGTAATATACTTGTGTAGTGTATCCTAAGTAGTACTAGCTAGGTTATAATTATGATCCCTGCTCAAGTTAGGATCCCTAGCTACCTATGACGTCATGAGTCCTGCGCATGTGTGCGCTCGCCCAGACGCATCTCCCTCATTCGACGACAAGGCTGGTGGCTAGCGCTCTTGCTTCATGCACGGAGGGCCCGGGTTCAATTCCCGGCGGGGCCGAAACATTTCGAAGTGTTTCGTTACACACGCACACACACACACATACATACAACAGGCCTAGTGTCTAATCGACATGTGCCTAGGACAAAATGGTAACTAAAACACATACATACATACACACATACATACATACACACACATACACACACACACACACATACACACACACACACACACACACACACGCCCACGCACACACACACTGTGGGTAGATTGCGTTTTCTTGTACTCTAAGAAGGCGTTTGACACATTTCCACATAAGAGATTAGCGCAAAAGCTGGAGGACCAGAAAGGAATAACAGGGAAGGCGCTGCAGTGGATCAGGGAATACCTGTCAGGAAGACATCTGCGAGTCATGGTACGAGGCGAGGTGTCAGACTGGGTGCCTGTGACGAGCGGGGCTCCACAGGGGTTAGTCCTAGGACCGGTGCTGTTTCTGGTATATTTGTGAACAACATGACGGAAGCAATAGACTCCGAAGTGTCCCTGTTTGCAAATGATTTGAAGTTGATTAGAAGAATTCAATCGGACGAGAACCAGGCAGAGATACAAAGGGATCTGGACAGGCTGCAAGCCTGGTCCATCAACTGACCCCACCAAGTGCAAAGTCATGAAGATTGGGGATGGGCAAAGAAGACCGCAGACGGAGTACAGTCTAGGGGGTCAGAGACTACAAACCTCACTCAAGGAAAAGGATTTGGAGTTGTCAGAATGTGAAATAGTCTGGGAAGTGATTTAGTGGAGGCAGGATCCATACATAACTTTAAGAAGAGGTATGATAAAGCTCATGGAGCAGGAAGAGTGACCCAGTAGCGACCAGTGAAGAGGCGGGGTATGGAGCTGTGAATCGACCCTACAACCTCAACTAGGTGAGTACACACACACACACACACACACACACACACACACACCTGCAAGCCTGGTCCAGCAACTGGCTCCTGGAGTTCAACCCCACCAAGTGCAAAGTCATGAAGATTGGGGAAGGGCAAAGAAGACCGCAGACGGAGTACAGCCTAGGGGGCCAGAGACTGCAAACCTCAATCAAGGAAAAAGATCTTGGGGTGAGTATAACACCAGACACATCTCCTGAGGCGCACATCAACCAAATAACTGCTGCAGCATATGGGCGCCTAGCAAACCTAAGAACAGCATTCCGACATCTTAATAAAGAATCGTTCAGGACCCTGTACACTGTGTACGTTAGGCCCATATTGGAGTATGCAGCACCAGTTTGGAACCCACACTAGCCAAGCATGTGAAGAAGCTCGAGAAAGTGCAAAGGTTTGCACAAGACTAGTCCCGGAGCTAAGGGTATGTCCTACGAGGGAGGTTAAGGAAATCGACCTGACGACACTGGAGGACAGGAGATGGGGAGACATGATAACAACATATAAGATACTGAGAGGAATTGACAAAGTGGACAGAGACAGAATGTTCCAGAGATGGGACACAACAACAAGGGACACAGATGGAAGTTGAAGACTAGATGAATCACAGAGATGTTAGGAAGATTTCTTCAGTCACAGAGTTGTCAGGAAGTGGAATAGTTTAGGAAGTGATGTAGTGGAGGCAGGCTCTATACATAGCTTTAAGCAGAGGTATGATAAAGCTCATGGCGCAGGAGAGTGACCCAGTAGCGGCCAGTGAAGAGGCGGGGCCAGGAGCTTTGACTCGACCCTGCAACCCAACTAGGTGAGTACAACTAGGTAGTACACACACACACACACCAACGGGTTCAATTCCCGGCGGGGCCGAAACATTTCGAAGTGTTTCCTTACACACACACACACACATATATATATACAACAGGCCTAGTGTATAATCGACATGTGCCTAGGACAAAATGGTAACTAACACACCACCAGGCTAAAGCTCTCGCTTCACGCTTGGAGGGCCCGGGATCGATTCCCGGCGGGGCGGAAACATTTCGAAGTGTTTCCTTACACACACACACACACACACACAACAGGCCTAGTGTCTAATCGACATGTGCCTAGGACAAAATGGTAACTAACACACACACACACACACAGTTTTAAGACGAGGTATGATAACGCTCATGGAGCAGGGAGAGCAGAGACCCAGTAGCAGGCAGCGAAGAGGCGGGGCCAGGAGCTGAGTCCCGACCCCTGCAACCACAATTAGGTGAGTACAATTAGGTGAGTACACACACACACACACACACACACACACACAGACGAGGTTTGATAAAGCTCATGGAGCAGGGAGAGAGAGGACCTAGTAGCAATCAGTGAAGAGGCGGTGCCAGGAGCTATGACTCGACCCCTGCAACCACAAATAGGTGAGTACAAATAGGTGAGTACACACACACAGTAAAGAGGCGGGGCCAGGAGCTATGAATCGACCCCTGCAACCACAACTAGGTGAGTACAACTAGGTGAGTACACACACACACACACACACGTAAATGAAAATGTGTTAGCATGGATAAAGGTATACTTAAATAGTTATCACCGTAAGAGATTGATCCACAGGATGGGAGAGTGTAACTGGTGGGTTTCCACAAGGATCGGTGGTGGAACCCCTGTTATTCTTGAAGATTAATATTAACTTTAATGCATAAATTTGCTTCTGATGTCCTTGTTTACATATGATGCAAATCTAATTAGGAGCATACAAACATATTAGAATGAGAGTAATCATCAGGAGAATTTGGACAGACTTCAGGAATGGTCAAATTAATGAGGGCTTGGAAGGTGCCAGAGCCAGAGCTTACTACCATCTGCAGCTCTCAAGGCTGTCATTCCCACGAGCCCCCTTGTGGTGGGAAAGATGGCAGACCAGAGGCCTAGCTTCGCCCTACGAGCCCCGTGAGGGCGGGGAATGGTCTTCTTGTAGGTTCGCCGGTACTGCCGGCCCGGGTTGGAGGGGAATGGGACTAGGCCTGGCGACAGTTGGTCCTACACAAAAGGCCTAGAAACTAGGCCCTAAAAGGGTTAACAATTGTACATATGGATTTATATCTACAGTTCACTTATCTGTTACAAGCAAATTTAGGAAATTTGCTTAGTATATCTGGTATCTTATTTTCATTATGTCTCATACAATTTGGAAACCACTGTGGAGCGGGGAGAAGATCACAACCCTAACAGGAAGTCTGTCTCTTTTCCAGGTCCATTCTAATGTTGGACCCATTGCCAAGACTTTGTCTGGTTGCTGAGACAACTCCAGATGAGGAGGTACTTTACCCTCCTCCCATGGCAGACAGGTCTCAGACACTTCCAAGACAGGGAGCCAAGGCTGGTCACCATCTGGAAGACTCGGTGCGGGAGAGTACCGGTGAACGAAGAAGAAGAAGAAATTAATGAAATTAGAATTTAAACCGAACTGAAGTTGCGAGATGGGGAAGGAGAGAAAGTAAAGCTCACAGGTAAAGAAAAGACCTCGAAAGAAAACAATAACCCTCAACCCTGTCCCAAGAAGGATGAATTGTGTAATGACGCAGTGATAGTGAATTTCATATGGTGAATAAAAAAAATTGGAGAGTGGTAATTCAAGTCAATTTCTCGGCATTTAAGAGGCGGGGGCCAAGAGCTAGAGATAATCTTCATTCCCCCAATTTCAAATAGGTAGTTAAAAATAAGTATTTATAAATACGCAATTACATATGCGGATATGTACGCACGCACGTACATACTTTCATACAAGCATACATACATATACATACATATACATACATACATACATACATACATACATACATACATACATACATACATACATACATACATACATACATACATACATACATACATACATCCTACTAGGTGGCAAGTCAGCCATGACAACAAAGCAACGGAGAAGTAAAATTGTTTAATAAATATGGAATGAAACAGATATGCAAGAGAGTTAATATGGTGTGGATTTTGTCCTAATATACGAGGAAACTGATCAATCAAGCTGTTGTAGCTTATTCTTTGAAACACTACGTGATCTTTGCTAGAGCCTCTGTTGTTTTGGCCTAATAACAACTGTAACCTTAAAAACAAATTTTTTTTTGGACTCGAAAATAATACTAATACTAATACTAATACTAATATTAATAATAATAATAATTATTATTATTATTATTATTATTATTATTACTATTAATAATAATAATTATTATTATTACATTTAAAATCAGGGGAGAAATCTGTATGAGTCTCAGCTCCGTTCATCTGGTAAAGATACCGGGCAGTGAATGCTATCTGTTCTAACTTAAACAGTGAACAGTGAATCTGTTCACTCGTTCAACCCGCGAGCCTCATTGTTTACGCTTTCATTATAACTGAAAATACTTTTTTTGACATAAGCATTGCCTCTACGTTGGTGACCTTTGCATTGTTGAAGTATGTGTAGTGCTGCATATATAGTAGATCGTAATGTAGTCCATCATATAATATATATATATATATATATATATATATATATATATATATATATGCAAGACAACCACTATGAAAAAATAGAAGAATTCCAAGCGCTTTCGTGACTACTCTGCTAGCCATCTCCCCGTGGCTTACATTGTTGCCATTTGTGTATATTATTCATTGTACACCTTTGTGTCGATCTTTCACCAATAACCCACACTTTTAAGAGGATTTTTTTTTATCCGGTAGTCACTTGATAATAGTCCAGGACGGACCGAAACATCGTCTATAGTTTCCTGTCGGAAATCTGGGTTATTTGTTAATTACTGTAGCCGAGGTATTGTGACTTTCATTCTTCATCGTGCTTTTGTAAACCTTTGTGTAGTGTACACGCTGCTGTTGACCTTAGTATAGTCTGTAAATTATTGACCTTAGGGTATTCTATACGTTTTAGATCTAGCATTCTTTGCTGAACATTTGACTTGTTCACTCTCGTTCCACGTTCAGTACCATTCTATAGACGACTATTTAAAACGTAACTCTCACGAGAATCAGTTTTCATTTGCTTGTTGTGATCTAATATGTGATTTTATGTTCTCTGTGACCTGAACGTTAACTTTAAAACTATTTTATTAAAAAATCTTTGCAGTTCTCTTACTGACCTTCAGATGACTTCAATTAAGGTTTTATTCGGGAGTGGCAAGACATTATGACATTTTGTGACATAAACATTGTTTTAAGCTGCGATTAAGTTATATTTACGGAAGAAATGCTAAAATCGTAGGGAACCATACGTCGTCTGGAGAATGGGTGATAATGTGGTTTTCAAGATCTCTTTCTCAGTATCATGTACCTATATGGAAGTGTTGACGAGTGGTAAGATTTAATGGGGTAAATATTGTTAATTGTCAGCTCTAGATAAAGTAAGTTCGTTTTCATCTCTAACAACGAGGCTAACTGAAGAAAAGTTTGATACAGTTTCCCAACTCGTGACCTTGCAGTCTCATTCATCTTCAAAATGAACCCCCCTCCCGGTCGCAACCCCCCTCCCGATCGCAACCCCCCTCCCGGTCACAACCCCCCTCCCGGTCACAACCTTTACACCTAACGAAGGGAATTTCCTAGCTTAAAATCAACAGTTCACAGCAATAATACAAGCATAATCTACCCTATCAACCCGCCCTGCGAATCTTGGACGAGTAACGTGTTAAGAAGGTTGTGTGAGACAGAAAATACCAGTGTGCCAACATGAAGGTTATCAAAGGCACAGTGACAGCAGACTCAGGCAGCCAGCAACCCTCCAGAGTTCATTGACCGATCACTGGTCTCCCTCTCTCTTTCTCTTCCCTTCCTTCCTTCTACCTGGCCTTCTCTTTACTCTCTCTCTTGCAGGGAAAACCGAATGGTGCTGTAAACAGTACAAACTGGTTTTAAACTGAAGAATGAGAGAGGAAGGTAGATAAAAGAGGAGAAAGAAAAGGAATAAACAAAGGAGATGAAAGAGGATATTGGCCACTACCAGCTGACCTATATCTTGTGTTGGTGACGCTCTGGCCCCGCCCACTCCACAGCAACGCCCACTAAACAGCCACGCCCACTCCACAGCCCGCCCATTCTACAGCCCGCCCACTTCACAGCAACGCCCACTTCACAGTCACGCCCACTCCACAGCCACGCCCACTCCACAAAAACGCCAATTCCACAACCACACTCACTATATAGCGACGCCCACTCCAAAACGATTGTCATTCCTCAGCCACGCCCACTCTTCAGCTACACCCACTCCACAGCAACGCCAGCTTGACATCCTCGCCCACTTCACAGCCTCGCCCATTCTACAGCCACGCCCACTCCACAGCCCGCCCACTCTACAGCCCTCCCACTCCACAGCAACACCCACTTTACAGCCGCGCCCAATCCACAGCCTGCCCACTCTACAGCCCTCCCACTCCACAGCAACACCCACTTCACAGCCACGCCCACGCCACAGCCACGCCCACTCCACAACCACGCTAATTCAACAACTACACTCACTATATAGCGACGCCCACTCTATAACTATTTCCATTCCTCAGCCTCGCCCACTCCTCAGCCACGCCTACTCCACAGGCACGCCCACTTCACAACCTTGCCCATTCTACAGCCACTCCCATTCCATATCCACGTTCACTCCACAGCCACGCCCACTCCACAGCCACATCCATTCCACAGGCACACCCACTCTACAGTCACGTCCCCTTCAGAGCAGCGCCCACTCCACAACCACGTTCACTCCACGGCAAAGCCCACTCCACAGCCACGTCCACTTCCAAAGTCCCCTACTTCTCAGCCACGCCCACTCCACAGCAGCGCCCACTCTACAACCACGCTCACTTCACAGCAACGCTCACTCCACGTCCACTCCACAAGCCCACCCACTTCTCAGCTACGCTCACTCCTCAGCCACGCCCACTCCACAGTCACATCCACTCCACAGTCACGCTCACTCCACAACCACACCCACGCCCATCATGGCCTCTCCCATCCTACAGCCACGTCCACTCCACTCACGCCCATTCCACAGCCACGCCCACTCTACTCACGCCCATTTCACAACTTCGCCAACTCCACAACCACGCCTACTCCACGGCCACGCCCACTCTACAGCTCTATTCCACAGAGCCACCCACTCACCCCACTATTCCTGCTTACAGCCGTGACCAGTCACAACACCACGCTCACTTCGCACCTCACCCACTCATCACACTCTCCCCACTCTGCAGCCCTGCCTCTCACTATCACATATTCTCTCTCTAACTGTCCCCACTTTGCAGTCCCACTCTCCATCCCCACTCACTGGACAGCCCCGCCTGCAGAAAACAATATTTTGTGCAATGAGAAATCCCAGTTACTCTGTTAAGGAAAACTTGAATAATTCAAAGCTAGAACTGAGTATAAGACAAACTCTAACAATACAATAAAGGGAAAAAGTAATGTGAAGGACTTAGGAGTGATAATGAAAAAGGATCTCACTTTCGAGGATCAGAACAGTGTCATTATCACAAATGCCAGGAACTGTTAGGATGGATAATGAGAACCTTCGAAACAAAGGATGCCAAGTCAATGACGATCCTCTTTCAATCACCTGTTATATCTTGGCTGGATTACTTCTTTACATTAATAGCTCTTTTCAAGACAGGCGAAATTGCTTGTCTGAAGAATGTGCAGAGGACTTCACTGCAGGTATAAGTTCAGTAAGATGTCTCAATTACTGGGAACATTTCAAGTCTCTTGACCTGTACTCCTTGGAACGCAAACGAGAAAGGTACATCGTAATTTATACCTGGAAAATCCTACAGGGACTGGTCCCAAATCTGCACACAGAAAGCAAAATACTCGGAAGGCGGTGCAACCCCACCTCGCCCCCCCCGATGAAAAGCAATTGTGCCGTCAATACACTGAGATAAAATAAAATAAGTGTCATGGGCCCAAGGCCGTTCAACAGCCTCCCATCACACATAAGAAGGATTACTAATAGACCCCTATGTCTTCAAGAGGGAACTGGGCAACTTCCTAATCCACCATGAGGCCTGGTCATGGACAGGGCCGTGGGGCTGTTGACCCCCGGAACTCCCTCCAGGTAGACTGCAGGTGGGTAGCCCCACCCACACGGCAGCCCACTCGGCAGCACTGCTCATTCATCACACCATGCCACTCTCCAACCCCTTTCCTCTCACCACAACACACTCACTCATATGCCCTGCTCACTCATCACACCATGCCAACTTCGCAGCCCTACCCACTCACCACACCACACCCACTCCACAGGTTCGCCAACTCATCGCACCATGCGCATTCCCATGCCTCTCCCACTCACCACACTATGTACACTCCACTGCCCAGCCCACTCATGAAAAATCGCCTTATCAAGTAGTTTTTAAGAGTTGCTGAGCGAAGAGGGGTTCAGGTTCCTTCAGTAAGAGGATTTCTCTAGAGAGTGTGCCCTTGTATTGCTTCTGTTGTTGCTGGCTACAGCCCAAGACAACAGAGATGTGGCTGGTAACATGAGACCTAGTAGAAGCCACTTCTGAAATCAGAACTGAAAGAATTGGTGGAGACTTAGAATAGTTCGTCAAGTAGACTCCATATTTAAGTTCAAGTGTATCTCCTTCATTTGTCAGTTATTTTTGAATCCACAGTTCTCTAAGAATTAAACAGATCATCTGTAATTATCTCCCAATAGATGAAATATCATTTTTGTCCCAGTGACCTTGTAATAAGTGCTAATTATCCAGTAATGAAATAAATTATTGCACTGTCTTGTTATTTGCTGCTATTTTCCCTTTTTATTATTCCCTTTAATATTATTCTGTTCGCCCTTACATGAGTAAGAGAAAGTTGATGTTTAGTGAACGAGTGCTATCGGCTGATTAAATGCTATTGAATAAGTGGTTACTAAGTGAGTTACCAAGGGATGAAGAGGTTCACTCGCACCCCTGGGTATAATGTGTGGCGCTAAGTGCTCTACTGAGGGGCGATGAGAAAGTCTCGCTCCTCCTGGGTATAATAAAGTGGTTAAGAGCTGTACCATGGGGTGGAGAGATAATTCATTTTTCCCTTCTCTCTTCCCTGGAATAACACTCACCACACAATGCCCTCTGTCAATCACCACACAACGACTACCTCCCTGCCTAACCCACTCACCAGACCCACCCACTCACCACACACGCCTGTAAGGAAGATTAGGATTTTAGGAGGTGTATAGTAAATTAGTAAAACAAAGACTCAGGTTTTAGCTATTTAAATATATAAAAAGACGCAGAACACGCCACATGGGGATGGAAATCTTTAGCTCAAGATCCTTAGCTATGCAATGTTGCAAGAAGGGATGAATCTGTGAGACAGTGATTGCAGCAGCTTGGATGCCACAGTGATTGCAGCAGCTGGGATGCCACAGTGATTGCACTAGCTGGGATGCCACAGTGATTGCACCAGCTGGGATGCCACAGTGATTGTTTAACTAAAACCTGCCCTATTTTTTTTATGTCAGCATTGTGAACTTTTATTTTACTACTGTGTTTATGTATGAACACCAGAGAAGATTGCTAGATTGTTTGGTTACAATAAATTAACATAATTATGATAATTTCAGGGTTTAAGTAGGAGTTGTATGAGACTTATCTTCAGAAATAATCTCTTTCCTCATATCATTTACTATGATCAGTATTTGTTTTTTGTTGTAATACTAATTGAAGGCTTCTAAGAGCAAACTAAATTCAGTCAAAGGGTCGAGTTAGGGTTAAATTTGCATATTTAGAATTTATTGTGTGCTGTTGATATTCTAGCATAAAAACTTAGTTTATGAATATTTAACATAAAGTTATTTTCATATAAATCAGAAGCTAAAAAAATTAATACTGGTGACATTATGTATGCATTTTTTTAATATTCATATGAAAATGCAATAAACACTTACTAGGATGGCTTACAGTTGACACTGGGTAATTAACTGTCAAGTCAATCAGAATCCACACTACTTACCTGGAGGTCGTTCCGGGGGTCAACGCCCCGCGGCCCAGTCCTTGACCTGCCCTCACAGTGGATCAGGGCCTGATCAACCAGGCTGTTACTGCTGGCCGCACGCAGTCCAACGTACGAACCACAGCCATACTGATCAGGTACTGACTTTAGGTATCTGTCCAGTTCCCTCTTGAAGGCAACCATGGATCTACTGGTAATTTCCCTTATGTCTGGAGGAAGACTGTTGAACAGTCTTGGGCCATGGACACTTACTGTGTTTTCTCTTAGTGTACTCATGGAACCCCTGCTTTTCATTCGGGTATGCTGCACCGTCTGCCTAGTTTTTGCCTTAGTAGGGAGTGACTTCGGTGTACACATTCGGGACCAGTCCCTCTAGGATTTCCATGTGTATATTATGATGTATCAATCCAGCCTGCGTTCCAGGAAGGACAGGGAAGAGACTGATAACGTTCCCACTAACTAAAGTGTTTGACTGAACTTATACGTACAGTGAAGGTTCTCTGTACATTCTCTAGATCTGGGATTTTACTTGTCTTGAATGATGCTGTTAGTGTGCAGGAGCATTATAACCTGGAGAGAACAAGTGAGTTAGAAAGGATCATCATTGTCATGGCATCCCTTGTTTTGAAGTTCTCATTATACATCCTATCATTTTCCTCGCAGATGTGATAGTGACACTGTTATGATCCTTGACATTAACACTCCCAAGTCCTTCACATTATTATTTTTGCTCTATTGTGTGGTTAGAGTTTGTTGTATACTCCGTTCCAGATATTATTTCTTCAAGTTTTCCATAACGGAGTAACTGAAATTTGTGTGGAATTACCGTGGGAAAAGGACGTACATGTTGCTTTGTGTGAGGCCCCACGTTTCCAGAGTGAGGCGATCTGATGGCAAATTGTGGTAGGTTTTATATGCCCATTCCCACAAACTACCCATTTTCCTGCCCTGCCCAAATCCATTCCTCACCCACTTTCCATGCTCACACCTATGCTCTGACCAGTCCCAAGTTCTAACTACTTTCAAGCTCTGCCCATTTCCAGGCTTTACAAACTACCCACATCACACACTCTCCAGCCCTGTCTACTCCTAAGTCATGACCATTCCCAAGCCTCGCACTCCCTTATACCACACTCACTCCCCGCACTCACATTCCGTCCACTCCATCTCATCGCCTACTTAGAACACTCCCACTCTTCCTATCCCACTCACTGCACGTAAGCCTCCCACTCCTTACACCCCGTCCACTCCTAAACCCTGCCCACTCTCCATGCAATATTATTTCTATTACATTCATAGCAAGGGGAAAAAGGAAACTCTAAATCCGTTGGTGTCATACAGAGCTTGGGGGAATACTCAGTAATCAGGCTTGATCCAAGGAATGGGAAGATATGTCCAATTCCTTGGATCAAGAGTCATCATAGCACCTACCATGAGGGCTCTTCAACACAAATTTAAAATGTAAATGAGAATAAATGTCAGAATACCGTAATTGGAACAATTCACAAAAAAAAAAAAAAATTTTTTTTGTAGAAACTGTTGATGACGTTTCGATCAGCCCTGAACCATTATCAAATTGTAAGAGATATTATTATAGGAATAAAAGGGTGGCAACACCCTCCCATTTATAATTGGGAAAATTAACTAACAAATCCTTAACTATCTTCTGGAGAGAACTCGACAAGTTTCCCCATGTACTTCCTGACTGTCTACGTGTATATCTTTCTTCTTTGTCTGTCTGTGCATTAATCTGTCTGTCTCTCTGCCTATGTGCTTGTCTGTTTACATGACTTAATTTCTGCCCGACTGCTTTCGTATCTGTTTGTCTTCATGTCTGTCTATCTATCTGCCAGTGTCTTTACCTTACTGCCTGCATGTCTATCTGACACTCAGTTACCTCCTCTTCCTCTCTCTCTCTCTCTCTCTCTCTCTCTCTCTCTCTCTCTCTCTCTCTCTCTCTCTCTCTCTCTCTCTCTCTCTCTCTTCTCTCTCTCTCTCTCTCTGTCTCTCTCTCTCTCTCTCTCTCCCTTTCTCTCTGTTGCATTCTCTATGTAGTGCAACCTGTGTCCATCGAGATGAATCACCGCTGGTAAGAGTGAGAATCTCATCCCCATAACATCGTTTCACAAACTCCATTGCTTTAGTTGCAGGTCTGCAGAACTGGGTAGTGCAGATCAGTCACAAATGTCACTCAACAAGGAAAGACTGATTCAGAAATAACTTGTGTGACAAGGGGTCACAATGAAATATGTGCCATCTGACGGCATGAGAGGGTCTAGCTGGATGGAACGATTACCTAGATATAGTAATGGAATAATCCAACAATTGCTCCCTGACAATTCAAAATGCCACAGCACATCCAATGGTCATCAGATTATCTCGGATTGTATACCACCACTAGATGGCGCTGATGTTGATGACTACAGCACTGTACTCAAAGCTTTGGCTTTGAGAGTCGTATCGTACCTCATAAATCTATGAATGGATTCTGCCTTAATCACTCCAATGTCTAGGTTCCACTTTCTAATCACCCAAAGGCTGAAGAAATAATTGCTAATACCCCTATGACTCATTTGTTTTTTCAACTGCTTACTGTGCTCTAGTGTTCCTGTTTCCCCTGTCAATTTATTTCAGTCTTTAGTACGTTGTTATCATATCTTTCCCCTAATGTTATCAGATTTAGCTCCTTTCGTCTCTCCTCATAACACATACACTTAGCTCTAGGACTAGATTCGTTGCAAATCTCTGCACTTTCTCCATTTTCTTGACATGCTTAATCTGGTAAAGGTTCCAGTCTGGTGCTGCATATTCCATGATAGGCCTGATATATTTCGTATAAAATGTCGTGAATGACTCCTCGGTTAGGTTCCAGTAAGCTAATATTAAATTTGCCAGACGCGTATTTGCTGCAGAAGTTATTTGGTTGATGTGTGCCTAAGGCGATATGATCGGTACAATGCTCACCCTGAGGTCCTGCTCCTTGTTTGAGGATTACAGTCTTTACCCCCCGAGCCTTTACTCCAGTCTTCAAAACTCTGCACTTGTTGAGGTTAAACTCTAGCAGCCACTTGTCAGACCAGACTTACAGCTGTGCAGAGCACTGTAGCTTTCCTGGTTCTCACCTATTTATATAAATAGGTGAGAACCAGGAAACTACAGTTGCTTCTGCACAGCTTATATATATATATATATATATATATATATATATATATATATATATATATATATATATATATATATATATATATATATATATATATATATATATATATATATATATATATATATATATATATATATATATAGTCGTGCCGATTAGGTAAAACTGGTCAATTAGCAAGAACTCATCTAAAATTAATTCCTTTCTAAAATTTTCTCTTATACGTTTAAAGATATATTTTTCATTTAAGTTAATGTAAAAATTATAATTTTGTACCAAGAGAAACTTTGAAAACCTACCTAACCTTATTACAACAAGCGCAATTTAATTTAGACCAACTAAATATATTTTAGATACGTTAACATTAATTTAATAATAAGCAAACACAATGAAATATTTTTTTCGTTATGTTCAGAATGATTTTGGCGAAATTATTGCATACACAAATTTTCGCTTGTCTTATATGGCAAGATGAGCGTTGCTATTTAAGCCACAATCGCAAGTTTTACCTAATCAGCACGACATATGATTATATATATATATATATATATATATATATATATATATATATATATATATATATATATATATATATATATATATATATATATATATATATAATATATGTCGTGCCATATAGATAAAAAACTTGCTATTTTGGCTTAAATAGCAACGCTTGTCTTGCCGAATAAGGCAAGCAAAAATTTGTGTTTGCAATAATTTCGCAAAAAATCATTCTGAACCTAACGTAAAACATACATTTCACTGTGTTTGTTTATTATTAAATTATTGTAATCTTATCTAAAATATATTTAGTCGGATTAGGCTAAATTAAATTGCGCTTGTTATAATAAGGTTAGGTAAGTTTCTTAAGGTTCTTTTTGTACAAAATCATTAACTTTTATATTAACATAAATGAAAAAAATATATCTATAAATGTTAAAGAGAAAATTTTGGAAAGGACTTAATTTTAAATGAGTTCTTGCTAATTCACCAGTTTTACCTATTCGGCACGACACACACACACACACACACACACACACACACACACACACATACCTGTCAGGAAGACAGCAGCGAGTCATGGTACGTGGCGAGGTGTCAGAGTGGGCGCCGGTGACGAGTGGGGTTCCACAGGGGTCAGTTGTAGGACCGGTGCTGTTTCTGGTATTTGTGAACGACATGACGGAAGGAATAGACTCCGAAGTGTCTCTGTTTGCAGCAGATGATGTGAAGTTGATGAGAAGAATTCAATCGGACGAGGACCAGGCAGAACTACAAAGGGATCTGGACAGGCTGAAAGCCTGGTCCAGCAATTGGCTCCTGGAGTTCAACCCCACCAAGTGCAAAGTCATGAAGATTGGGGAAGGGCAAAGAAGACCGCAGACGGAGTACAGTCTAGAGGGCCAGAGACTACAAACCTCAATCAAGAAAAAAGATCTTGGGGTGAGTATAACACCAGGCACATCTCCTGAGGTGCACATCAACCAAATAACTGCTGCAGCATACGGGCGCCTAGCAAACCTAAGAACAGCATTCCGACATCTTAATAAAGAATCGTTCAGGACCCTGTACACTGTGTACGTTAGGCCCATACTAGAGTATGCAGCACCAGTTTGGAACCCACATCTAGCCAAGCACGTAAAGAAGCTAGAGAAAGTGCAAAGGTTTGCAACAAGACTAGTCCCGGAGCTAAGGGGTATGTCCTACGAGGAGAGGTTAAGGGAAATCGACCTGACGACACTCGAGGACAGGAGAGATAGGGGGGACATGATAAGGACATATAAGATACTGAGAGGAATTGACAAGGTGGACAGAGACAGAATGTTCCAGAGATGGGACACAGCAACAAGGGGACACAGTTGGAAGTTGAAGACTCAGATGAATCACAGGGATGTTAGGAAGTATTTCTTCAGTCACAGAGTGGTCGGGAAGTGGAATAGTTTGGGAAGCGATGTAGTGGAGGTAGGTTCCATACATAGCTTTAAGAAGAGGCATGATAAAGCTCATGGCGCAGGGAGATTGACCCAGTAGCGGCCAGCGAAGAGCGGGGCCAGGAGCTATGACTCGACCCCTGCAACCACAACTAGGTGAGTACACACACACACACATACACACACACACTATATATATATATATATATATATATATATATATATATATATATATATATATATATATATATATATATAAGAGAGAGAGAGAGAGAGAGAGAGAGAGAGAGAGAGAGAGAGAGAGAGAAGAGAAGAGAGAGAGAGAAGAGAAGAGAGAGAGAGGAAGAGAGAGAGAGAGAGAGAGAGAGAGAGAGAGATCATAATGTGAGGTAAGGTGCTGGCAGTAACCATCAAGGTGCCAAGTGTTATATCGGGATAAACGTAGATCTCGGTGATGCTTGCTCATGGGGGAAGCAATAAACCCATTGGGAGCCATGGAGTGCTTGTGGAATGGTAGGTCATCAGGTTGAATCCAGAGAAAAAGAGGATTGCTCCAAGTCCTTGGAACAAGAGCCCCTCTGCAGCATCAAAACGCCTCCCATTGAAAGCACTTCTGGATTGCTCACGTTGTTAATATTAGGATAATGCTTGCTCCCTTTATTATTATTATTATTATTATTATTATTATTATTATTATTATTATTATTATTATTATTATTATTATTATTATTAAAGATTAAAAAATCAGAATAAAAAACTCATTAGTACTGTTACCAGCAGCATTATAATTACTACTGTCAATGTTACCACCAGCACTATAGTTACTACCACCATTGTTACCACCAGCACTATAGTTACTACCACCATTGTTACCACCAGCACAATAGTTACTACCAATATTGTTCCACCAGCACAATAGTTACTACCATCATTGTTACCACCAGCACTCTATTTACTACCATCATAGTTTCCACCGGCACTATAGTTACTACCACCATTGTTACCACCAGCACTATAGTTACTACCAATATTGTTCCACCAGCACAATAGTTACTACCATCATTGTTACCACCAGCACTATATTTACTACCATCATAGTTTCCACCGGCACTATAGTTACTACCACCATTGTTACCACCAGCACTATAGTTACTACCTCCATTGTTACCACCAGCACTATAGTTACTACCACCATTGATACCACCAACACTATAGTTACTACCACCATTGTTACCACCAGCACAATAGTAACTACCACTATTGTTACCACCAGCAATATAGTTTCTACCATCATTGTTACCACCAGCACTATAGTTACTACCCCCAATTGTTACCACTAGCACTATAGTTGCTACCACCATTGTTACCACCAGCACTATAGTTACTATCACTATTGCTACCACCATTACTATGTGATGTAGTGCTGTCACCATGTCATGTAGGGGGGGTATGGAAATAAGGGATAATCGGGGAATATGGGAGTAAAGGGAGGGAGTGAGTAGGTAGGAGAGGTGAGGTGACAGGAGCGGAGGTAATGGAGGTAATGTGAGGTCACTGGTGACTACACCACCACCTCTCATTACCACCTACCACTACTCACCCTCTCTCTACCTAAAATAAAATATAATAAAATAATATAAGAATAAAGAGTAATAACGGGGACAGTGAATATTACTATTCCACTCAAACACAGTTTATTTAAGTCCTTGTATAATAATATATTTTGGAACAGGAGAACACTTATTGGGTTTAGATAAATGGGGATTGTACATATAAGCAGCAAGGCAGGAATCACAACCAGGACTCATCATTATTCCATTTCTAGCAGCTATAAAACCTCCCATCCCTCACATAAACGAATCCTCTTCTGACGGCGAGCCGATTGGTTTTTACAGTTCTCCACCTGAAAGGATCACCGTAGAGATAGGATGTATTTCCCTTTCAGGTGGAGAACTGTAAAAACCAATCGGCTCGCCGTCAGAAGAGGATTCGTTTATGTGAGGGATGGGAGGTTTTATAGCTGCTAAATGGAATAATGATGAGTCCTGGTTGTGTTCCTGCCTTGTCGTGAATGGTCGTGGAAGGTGCAAGTAAAATGAGACCTTGTGGTCGTGTAATGGTCAATTGCAAGTACTTGAAGGAATAAGACCCGCTGGAGCTATTTTCTACGCCAGAAAACCTTACGAGGTTTGGCCCAATGGTTAATTAGCGAGGGTGACTACAGGAGCTAGTTTATTTCTAGTAAAGTACAGAAAGGTACTGGAGCCAGATACTAAGGGGAAAAGGTGATAAGGAGGTTTCGCACCACTCATTGTTATTCGTTTATTCTGCTAGAATTATGCTGATATGTGTAATTTTATATTGTATGGTAGTAGAATTAAGGGTTAGGATTAAAATAGTCTAATAACTTAGGACAAATTGTCCTAGTTCTCAGATATTTTAAACCGGGGGGAAAGGAGGATGTGATGTAGTCAGTGTGGTTGTCAGGTCCAGCTAATTACCCACACCTTACCTTGGCAAATAGCTGTCAGCCACGCCTCCATACTTAAGCCTCAGATCTTTTGTTCTTGCCTGGCGTCAGGTCGTAACACGTGGTCAACACCTTATGGGAAAGGGGGATGCTTTGAGCACCATATAAGGTCATGAAAACGACTAGAGAGGACAGAGAGGTGGGTGACAGGTCCAGTGAGGAGGTCTCTGGACAGCGGGTGTGCAGTGGGCCACGCGTTGCGAATCTCGGGTCAGCTGGTTGGTGAATTATGAGTGAGTATAAGTCCGTGTTACTGATAACATCTACCCTTCCCCCTGGTAATAAGTCTCATAGGTCAATGGTTATTGTATGTAATTCTCCGTCAGGAGATAATGTATTCTCGTTCTTTATGTTATTAAGTAAACGACAGCCATAGTTCCCATTTTTATTTGTACCTTCTTATGCTATTCCCTATTTTGTTAAGCACTGGGATAATACAGGAGACGGGCTCACTTGCTGGGGTACCTCAGGCCGAGTGGGTACAGGTCTCACAACTATAGTTTCTACCACCATTGCTAACACCAGCACTATAGTTACTACCACCATTGCTACCTCAAGCACTATAGTTACTACCACCATTGCTACCTCCAGCACTATAGTTACTATCACCATTGCTACCACCATCATTATAGTTACTAACACCATTGCTACCACCAGCAGTATAGTTACTGTCACCATTGCTACCACGAGCACTATAGCTACTATTACCATTGTTTCCACCATCACTATAGTTACTATAACCATTGTCATCACCAGCACTATAGTTACTATCATCATTGCTACCACCACCACTATTGTTACTACCACCTTTGTTATCACCAGCACTATAGTTACTACCACCATTGTTACCACCAGAACTATAGTTACTATCATCATTGTTACTAAAGCAATATAGTTATTATCACCATTGCTACCACCAGCACTTTAGTTACTACCCCCCATTGTTACCACTAGCAATATAGTTGCTACCACCATTGTTACCACCAGCACTATAGTTACTATCCCCATTGCTAAAACTATCACTATAGTTTCTACCACCATTGCTAACACCAGCACTATAGTTACTACCACCGTTGCTACCTCCAGCACTATAGTTACTATCACCATTGCTACCACCATCATTATAGTTACTAACACCATTGTTACCACCAGCACTATAGTTACTGTCACCATTGCTACCATGAGCACTATAGTTACTATTACCATTGTTTCCACCATCACTATAGTTACTATAACCATTGCCAACACCAGCACTATAATTACTATCACCATTGCTACCACCAGCACTATAGTTAATATTACCATTGTTACCACCATCACTATAGTTACTATAATTATTGTTATCACCAGGACTATAATTACTATCACCATTGCTACCACTAGCTCTATAGTTACTATTACCATTGTTATCACCTTCACTATAGTTACTATCACCATTGTTAACACCATCACTATAATTACTACCACCATTGTTACCGCTTGCACTATAGTTACTACCACCATTTTTACCACCAGCGCTATAGTTACTAACACCATTTTTACCACCAGTAAAATAGTTACTACCATCATTGTTACCACTTGCACTATAGTTACTACCACAATTGTTACCACCAGCACTATAGTTACTAACACCATTGTTACCACCAGCACAATAGTTACTACCCTCATTGTTAAAACAGCACTATAGTTACTACCATCATTGTTGCCACCATCACTATAGTTACTACCACTATTGTTACCACCAGCACTATCATTACTATCATCACGATTACCACTAGCACTATAGTTACTAACATCATTGTTTCCACCAGCACTATACTTATTACAATCTCTGTTACCACCAGCACTATAGTTACTACCTCCATTGTTACCACTTGCACTATAGTTACTACCACGATTGTTACCACCAGCAAAATAGTTACTACCCTCATTGTTAAAACAGCACTATAGTTACTACCATCATTGTTACCACCAGCACTATAGTTACTACCACTATTGTTACCACCAGCACTATCGTTACTATCATCACAGTTACCACCAGCACTATAGTTACTACCACCATTGCTACCACCAGCAATATAGTTACTACCACCATTGTTACAACCAGCACTATAGATACTACCACCATTGTTATCACGAGCACTATAGTTGCTACCACCATCGTTACCACCATCACTATAGTTACTATCACCATTGCTACCACCAGCGCTATAGTTACTACCACCGTTGCTTCCACCAGAACTATAACTATCAATATAACTAGATCTATCACCATTGCTACCACCAACATTATAGTTACTACCACCATTGCTACCACCAGAACTATAACTATCACCATAACTAGATCTATCACTATTGCTACCACCAGCATTATAGTTACTACCACCATTGCTACCACCAGCACTATAGTTACTATCATCATTGCTACCACCAGCACTATAGTTACTATTACCATTGTTACCACCATCACTATAGTTACTATCACAATTGTTATAACCAGCACTATAATTACTATCACCATTGCTACCACCACCACTATTGTTACTACCACCATTGTTATCACCAGCACTATAGTTACTACCACTATTGTTACCACCATCACTAAAATTACTATCACCATTGTTATCACCAGCACTATAGTTACTACCACCATTGCTATCACCAGCACTATAGTTACTACCACCATTGTTACCACCAGCACCATAGTTACTACCACCATTGTTACCACCATCACTCTAGTTAGTATCACCATTGTTATCTCCAGCACTATAGTTACTTTCACCATTGCTACCGCCAGATTTATAGTTACTATCACCATTGTTACCACCAGCACTATAGTTACTACCATCATTGTTACCACAAGCACCATAGTTACTACCTCCATTGTTACCACCAGCACCATAGTTACTACCACCACTGTTACCACCAGCACTATAGTTACTACCAGCATTGTTATCACCAGCACTATAGTTACTACCACCATTGTTACCACCAGCACAATAATTAGTACTACCATTGTTACCACCAGCACTATAGTTACTACCACCATTGTTACTACCTGCTCCATAGTTACTCCAACCGTTATTACCACCAGCATCATAGTTACTACCACCATTGTTACCACCAGCAATTATATGTACACACGTTGCTCTCAGTGTGTACTCACCTAATTGTGGTTGTAGTTCTTGAATCTCAACTCCTGGCCTCATCTCTACTTTGGCCACTGGCTTCGTGATCCTTATTATATCTATTCTTAAAACTATGTAGTATTTATTCTCTGACCTAGTGTATACAATGAAACATGTAGGTGAACAGTATTTATGTAAGGGTAATGAGGTTTTTATAGCATTTATGGATTTGGAAAAGGCGTATGATAGGGTGGATAGGGGGGCAATGCGGCAAATGTATGGAATAGGAGGTAGGTTACTGAAAGCACTATGACTATAATTTTTAAAGAGGTATGCCGGTAAGCCAGCGGATGGCCTCGGTCAGATGACCAAAACCTCCAACGGCGGGTCATCATCTAAGAACCGCTTCAAGAAATACTTGTCCTGTTTACTGACAAACCTTACCTAAAATAACACAAATTGGAAGTTGTCACAGTTGCTCTTTGCTGATGACACTGTGATTTTGGGAGGTTCTGAAAAGAAGTTGCAGAGGTTGGTGGACGAATTTGGTAGGGTGGGTAAAGGAAAGAAATTAAAAGTGAATGTAGGAAAGAGTAAGGCGATGAGGATAACAAAAAAAATACGAAACGAGAGATTGGATATCAGATTGGAGGGAGGGAATATGAAGGAGGTGAATGTATTCAGATATCTGGGAGTGGACGTGTCAGCAGATGGGTCTATGAAAGATGAGGCTAATCGTTGAACTGATGAGAGGAAAAAGGTGAGTGGTGCACTGAGGAGTCTGTGGAGACAAAGAACATTATCCATGGAAGCAAAGAAAGAAATGTATGAGAGCATAGTTATACCAACACTCTTGTATGGGTGTGAAGCATGGGTGGTGAATGTTGCAACAAGGACAAGTCTGGAGGCAGTGGAGATGTATTGTCTGAGGGCAATGTGAATTGTGAATATGATGCAGAGAATCCGTAGTTTGAAAATTAGTTGGAGGTGCGAGATTACTAAAATTATTATCCATAGGGCTGAGGAGGGGTTGTTGAGATGGTTTGAACATTTAGAGAGAATGAAGCGAAATATAATAACTTGGAGAGCATATAAATATGTAGTGGAAGGAAGGCAGGGTAGGGGTCGGCTTAGGAAAGGTTGGAGAGAGGGGGTAAAGGAGGCTTTGTGCGTGAGGGGTTTGGACATCCAGCAAGCATGCGTGAGCGTGTTAGATAGGAGTGAGTGGAGACAAATGGTTTTTAGGACTTGACGTGCTGTTGGAGTGTAAGCAAGGTAACATTTATGAAGGGATTCATGGAAACCCGGAGGCCGGACTTAAGTCCTGGAGATGGGAAGTACAGTGTCTGCACTCTGAATGAGGGGTGTTAATGTTGCAGTTTTATAACTGTAGTGTAAGCATGCCTCTGGCAAGACAGTGATGGAGTGAATGATGATGAAAGTTTTTCTTTTTCAGGCCAACCTGCCTTGGTGGGAGACGGCCGATGTGTTAATAAAAGAGAAAATTATTCTGCTTATGCCACTTCGCTGTGTGCAACTGTAGACACGCTGCTGTGCCTGTGTGTACATGTAGACTCGTGGCTGTGCCTGTGTGTACATGTAGACACGTGGCTGTGCCTGTGTGTTCATGTAGACTCGTGGTTCTTTCTGTGTACATGTAGATACATTTCTGTCACTATGTGTGTGTAAATGTAGACACGTAGCTGTGCTTGTGTGTATATGTAGACACACGACTGTCACTATGTATATGTAGACGTGAGTCTCGCTGTGTGTACACAAAGATGAGGATAAGTAATATGATACTCAAAATACGATCCAATGTGATCCAATGTGATACAATGTGATACAATGTGATACAATGTGATGCAGTGTAATACCGTGTGATACAATATGATACAATATGATACAATATGATGCAATAACATACAATGGCCTCTTCTCACCAAGTAAATTTAGTTTGTAATACTAGTGGGTGGATTTATCTTCTCTCTGTCTGTCTCTGTCTGTCTCTGTCTGTCTCTGTCTGTCTGTCTGTCTGTCTGTCTCTGTCTCTCTCTCTCTCTCTCTCTCTCTCTCTCTCTCTCTCTCTCTCTCTCTCTCTCTCTCTCTCTCTCTCTCTCTTCTCTCTTTCTCTCTCTCTCTCTCTCTCTCTCTCTCTCTCTCTCTCTCTCTCTCTCTCTCTCTCTCTCTCTCTCTCTCTCTTTTCTCTCTCTCTCTCTCTCTCTCTCTCTCTCTCTCTCTCTCTCTCTCTCTCTCTCTCTCTCTCTCTCTCTCTCTCTCTCTCTCTCTCTCTCTCTCTCTCTCTCTCTCTCTCTCTCTCTCAGTTTTCTTGATTGTCTGATCCTGTCTTTTTATTTATGTTTGCCTTTTTTCTTTCTTTCGTTCCTTCTTTCTTTCTGTATTTTCTTTGTTTCTTTATTTCCGTTCTTTCTTTCTTTCCGCCAGAAGAAAGAACTAACGAAAGGAAAAAAGGACAAACAGCATTAGCATGGAAGGCGATGACGACCATGAAGACAAACAACAGCGACATCAACGACTTTAACAACAGTAAGAACGACAAAAACTCTGCCAGTGTCAGAAAAACATTAGAAACAACGACGACAACGGCGACAACCGAGACGCTGAAACAACAGCGACAACGACTGCTGTTGAGCTACTCCACGTGTGGCTGTTCCTGGCACTGTCTTCACTGCTGCTTCAACTACCTGGTACTGTCTTTACTGCTATCTAAGCTCCCTGGTACTGTCTTTACTGATGTCTCAGCTACCTGGTACTGCTATATCAGCCACTTGGTACTGTTTTTACCGCTGTCTCAGCTCCCTGATACTGTAATTACTGCTACGTTGCGCTCTCTTTACTGCTGCCTCAGGTACTTGGCACTGTCTATATTACTGTCTTAACTACCTGGTACTGTCTTTACTACTGTCTCAGCTACCTGGTTCTATCTTTACTGCTGTCTCAGCTACATGGCACTGCTGTCTTTACTGCTCTCTCAGCTCCCTGGTACTGTCTTTACTGCTGTTTCAGCTCTCTGATAATGTCTTTACTGCTCTCTCTCAGCTCCATGGCACTGTCTTTACTGCTGTCTCAGGTACCAGGCACTGTCTATATTACTGTCTCATCTACCTGGTACTGTCTTTACTGCTGTCTCAGCTCCCTGGTACTGTCTTTACTGTTGTTTCAGCTACTGTTACTGTCTTTACTGGTGTCTCAGATCCCTGGTACTGTCTTTACTGTTGTTTCAGCTACTGGTATTATCTTTACTGCTGTCTCAGCTCCCTAGTACTGTGTTTACTGGTGTCTCAGCTCCCTGGTACTGTCTTTACTGTTGTTTCAGCTACTGTTACTGTTTTTACTGATGTCTCAGCTCCCTAATACTGTGTTTACTGCTGTCTCAGCTCTCTGGTACTGTCTTTACTGTTGTTTCAGCTACTGGTATTGTCTTTACTGCTGTCTCAGCCACCTGGTACATACCTTACATCCGCTTGCATCAAAACTTGAGTTTCCTGGTTTAGGTCATCTCCCTCACACACCACTGCTGATACACCACGCAGATACTGTATGATCTGCATATTTATCTTCTATCCCCACTCTCCGATCCTCCCTCAGCGACCACCCAACAGATGTTGATGTCCTGTTGGCACTATGGACGTAGCCCTCAGCTGTCCAGGCAACGTTACCTTCAGAGGTAACATTTGAGTGCAACGTTGTTGTTTAATCCTCTGTGTCAGCATTTTTGCCTTCGGAATTCCTCCAGCAGTAATTTACAAATTAGTAATGCTTTAAGCAACGTTTGGGTCCGTCTTGACAGAAACGTCACCTAACGTTTCCTCTCCAGGAGTGGTCTGTTTTGAATTGTACGAGCTACGGTATTGTGACCTTTATTCTTTATAGGTAGTAAACCGAAACGTTGGTTTAATGAAGACTTACTGTGTATGTGTGTTTTTGACTTGTTACCCTCAGCATACCGCAGGGCTAAGAAGCCCTTGGTCTAGGCGAGTACTTCTACACTACTATTTGCAGTGCAAATAGTAGTGTAGTGGTGCGTTCTGTATTGCATAGGCTGATGATGAGAGTTTATGCACTGTTGTCAGTGTCGTGTACTAAAAAAGGTAAACTTGGCTGGAGGTTTGATTATTTGCTATGTTTTTACCGGACGGAGGACTAATGGCTGCACTCATAACCTTAAAATTTACATGGGCAATCTTTATCTTCAGAAGAATAAGATACATGCGCAACAGTTTGGTATCTTTAGTGACGAGACGTATCGCCTGCTCAGTATGCTTCTTCAGTCGAGATACAGAGGAGACAAGAGAAGTATAGGAGATGAAGACAGGAGGCTGTCAGTCCGTCAGTCTTAGTGGACGTTCAACTCAATAGCTCACACATTCAACGGAACTATGGGACTGAACACTCACACCATGGCTGAGGGACTGACCACTTAAAACTTATTACTTATTCACAAGGCTGAGGGACTAATCACCTTATAACTACATCTCTACTACTTTTGCTCTTTCCTCTTCATTTCAACTAAAGAACCATGAAGAGTAGGCGAAACGTCTCTTCATTCGTGATTTTTTCCAGAAGTTCTCATCTATAGAACGCCACTGATTTCAGCCAGACTACCAGTTTGGCTGATACAGGTGGAATGCAAGAAGCGGTTGTGAGACGAATACTAAATAAACTGCATCATACAAGGCTGACGCCTCACCCCTCCCACCAGTGCACTGTTATATCTGGAATACACTGCATCTCTCAGATGAGGACACAAAAACCTAGCTAATGAAACCGCCTTTCCTCTTATACCATCCTACCCAGCTGGCAGTGCTCGACTAGAATAATTGTAAAATGCAAGTAATTTTTGTAAATATGTTACTTCAAGGCCATGTCACTGCCGCAGGAAGGGACAGCAGTCAGTAGGCCTAACAAGGGTCCAAGACACTTGCAGATGGCAGCAATGTCTCCACTCACGAAGAAAACTTTACAGTGTGTTGCACAAAATTTTAAAATTATATAGACTACATAATAAGGGAAAAAACTTAAAGCTACCCACCACCATAATCCTAATCAGTAATGCCATACACTGCATGCATATGTACAATGAAAACAACCTAAGGTAACAGTGAGTGAGTCCACCACCGTGTTGATCTTTCCTGGTATATATTTCCTCATTAGTATATTGTAGAGTTTAATTCTTAAAGGCACAGCCCATTAGATGACCATTCTTATTCTATACTGAGTTCAGGAAAGTCAGTGGAATTAGATTACTGAACACCTGCACTACATACGGAGAGGATGACACGTACACCTCAGAGTGTTCCAGTGCTAAGATCAGAGCTAGAGCCTCCTTCTTGATACCTGAGTAGACCCATTGATGTGGCTTAAGTTTGGCTGAGAAGTAAGAGACATGATACAGAAGTCCATCCCCAAAGTCTTGAAATAATACTGCTCCAACTCCCTGGTCACAGGCATCCACCTGCAGAAAAAATGGATCAGAATAGTCTGGTGATAATAGTCTGGGAGACGCTGATAATAGTCTTTACTTTCTGAAAAGACTCCTGGCATCTAGCTGACCACTTATACAGAACCTTCCTACTGATATGGGTAGTTAAAAGGGAAACAACGACAGAAAATATGGGGTAAAAAAATCCTCTATACCTGGAGTATACCTGGAGAGGGTATCGGAGGTCAACGCCCCAGCGGCTCGGTCTGAGACTAGGCCTTGTGGTGGATCAGGGTCTGATCAACCAGGCTGTTACTGCTGGTCGCACTCAAACTGACGTACGAACCACTGCCCGGCTGGTCAGGTACTGACTTTAGGTGTCTGGCCAGTGCCTTCTTGAAGACAGCCAGGGGTCTATTGGTAATCCCCCTTATGTATGCTGGGAAGCAGTTGAACAGTCTTGAGCCCCTGACACTTATTGTGTTGTCTCTCAGTGTACTCGTGGCGCTCCTGCTTTTCATTGGGGAATGTTGCATCTCCTGCCGAGTCTTTTGCTTTCATAGGGAGTGGTTTTCGTGTGCAAGTTTTGTACTAATCCCTCTAAGATTTCCCAAGTGTATATTATCATGTATCTCTCTCGCCTGCGTTCCAGGGAATACAGATCAAGGGAATTTAACCGTTCCCAGTTATTTACGTGCCTTATCGTACTTATGTGTGCCGTGAAAGTTCCTTGTACACTCTCCAGGTCAGCAATTTCGCCTGCCTTGAAGGGGGCAGTTAGTGTACAGCAATATTCCAGCCTTGAGAGAACAAGCGATTTGAAGAGAATCATCATGGGCTTCGCGTCCCTAGTTCTGAAGGTTCTCATTATCCATCCCATCATTTTCCTAGCAGATGTGGTAGATACATTGTTGTGGTCTTTGAAGACGAGATCCTCTGAAATTATAACTCCCAGTTCCTTCACATTACTTTTTCGCTCTATTGTATGGTTAGGATTTGTTGTATACCCTTATACAGTTTAATTTCCTCGTGTTTTTCATATCTGAGTAGTTGAAATTTCTCTTTATTGAACTTCATGTTGTTTTGAGTGGCCTATTTGAAAATTTGGTTGATGTCCGCTTGGAGTCTTGCGGTGTCTTCGATGGAGGACTCTGTCATATCATTTCGGGTGTCATCCACAAAGGAAGATACGGAGCTATGGCTTACATCTCTGTCTATGTCAGATATGAGGATGAGGAATAGAATGGGAGCGAGTAATGTGCCATGTGGAACAGAGCTTTTCACTGTAGCTGCCTCGGACTTTACTCTGTTTACTATTACTCTTTGAGTTCTATTTGTCAGGAAGTTATAGATCCATCTACTAACTTTTCCTGTTATTCCTTTATTTTGTGCGCTATTACACCATGGTCACACTTGTCGAAGGGTTTTGCAAAGTCTGTGTATACTATATCTGCATTTTGTTTATCCTCTATAGCATCCAGGACCTTGTCATAGTAGTCCAGTAGCTGAGACAGGCAGGAGCTACCTGCTCTAAACCCATGTTGCTCTGGGTTGTGTTACTGATGGGTATCTAGGTGGTTGGCGATCTTGCTTCTTAGAACCCTATCAAAGATTTTTATAATATGGGATGTTAGTGCTATCAGTCTGTAGTTCTTTGCAATTGCTTTACTACCACCTTTGTAGAGTGTGACTATGTCTGTTGTTTTTAGTGGGTGTTGGATGACCCCTGTGTCCATGCTCCCTCTCCATAGAATGCTGATGGTACAGGCAGTTCTTGATGAACACGGAGTTCCATGAGTCTGGGCCTGGGGCAGAGTGCATGGGCATGCCATTTATTGCCTTTTCAATGTCGTGTGGTGTTAAGATAATATCAGAGATTTCTGAGATGACCAAATTTTGGGTCTCGTTCATAAAGAATTCATTTGGATTGTCGACCCTTAGTCTGGGTAACGGCTCACTGAACACTGAGTCGTATTGGGACTAAAGTATCTCATTCATTTCTTGGGTTTCATCTGTGTATGTCCCGTCTCGCCTAAGGTGGGGCCCAATACTGGATGTTGTTTTTTCCGTAGATTTGGCGTATGAGAAGTATATATTTTTTTTCAATTTCCTTTATGGCTTTTGTTCTTCCTGCGATTCTTGTCTCCTGTAAGCCTATCATCCCTAGAATTTTATTTATCTAGGGGCTTGATATTTCTGGATTGAGGGTTATCCACAAAAGGATTTACTGATATTAAGGGTAAGTTGATACTCCCTATTAAAAAAGATCTCTATGATGGGAAATATGTTCATCCGAGGAGTGAGAAACTAGAACATCCTGAGTGCCTACTATCCCCTTTATGACCACATGTATCAATTTTTAGAACGTGGCTGGTGCATTGCGCGAGGTGAAAGGGGTTACGGTGTATTGGTCATGGCCTTCTGGAACTACAAATGCAGAGATTTCCTTAGCCCTGTCAGTTATGGGAACCTGATAGTCGCCCTCGAGGAGGTGCAATTTGCAGACAAATCTGGCCTTACCTATGAAGTCCATGGCGTCATCCTTGTGAGGAAGTCGGTAAGCATGTGACACTGTATTACGAACACAGGTGGTTTATTAAAGGCCTGTAACACCTGATCATAAAACTGTCAGCAAAACAATGTAATCAGGAGGGCAGAGCAAGAACAAGGCAAACACAGCAGATTTCTTTATCCATGTTTTCTCTCATCAAATATTTACAATATATACAATGTTAATATATTAAGATATCACAATATGTAATAGTGCAGCTAAGAGCAAATCAAGGAAGGAGTGGATATGACGGGTGTCTGCAGAAGTCTGCCACTGAGCCAGGTGAACAGGTGTGATGTCACCTTGGCTAAAGTAGCCGGCTTCCACGTGACTAGCGGATTGAACTGAATAAGCGCAGAAGTGGGGCCCCAGAACTGCTACACTCTGAACTGCCAGTTCACTGGTCAGGAGGGCATACTTAAGGATTGTGTAATGAACGTCGAATAAAATGTAACATACTAGGCACACGCCACACACACTGTGATTTCATTCACCTTCCAGTAATCTGCATTTGGCAGGGATGCAATGATATGCACTAAGTACAGTAGTCTTCACATTGCCGTAATTAGAGAAGTCTTCATCACCCAGGCTATAAGTGCTTTACCATACAACACCGTGTGAACAGGTGCTGCCCTATGCTCAACTAGCTTGAGCCTGTTTTTCGAGTGATCTAAAATATTGCTCTGTCTTTGGCTCAGAAAAACGAGGTACTAGGGCGCTGATATTTTGCCCATTAAATATTCAACAAATTCATTACATTGTCTCCGCTCCTCCCTATCACGGACTTCCTTAATAAAAACACACTGTCTGCACAAGTGTAAGTTCTCTTTAATTCAAGTACCAACGAAGCAGAGTGATCCTGAGATAAACCTGGTGGTTTATCAGATAAACGTTCAAGAAAATGATCAGCACCATTACGAGCGAGGATATGGAGTGGGAAGTGGAAACTAATTCTAGCTTCCTGAGCAGATGGAGAAACCATATTGGATAAATCAGAGCTTAGCTTGTTGCGAATTAGCTCACTAAGCTGTGCAGCAGTTAAAGTGCATGGATATTCAGTGCCAATAGAACAAGAAATATGCCAGCAGCGTTGTAGAGATTGGCTGGGCAACGATTGCAAAGCATATGCCATCACTAAATGCCTAATAAGCACCAGAGGTATTACCAAGCCATCTCTCAACATAACAAGTGCCACCCAGTAACAATATTCTCAATGCACGGTTGCAACAACGTAATATAGCAGCAGCTTAAGCAAGACAACAGAGCACATTGCAACTGAACAGAAATGCTTCAGGACAGGCACCCTATATTATGAAGACAAGCAAAGGCAGACACAAAGGATAGTTTTTGAGTACCAGTAAATTCCCTCCATCAATATAAACAGAGTGCAGTAGAGCAGAAAAATATTAATGAACGAGAGAGCAAGTGAGTTAACTAACTGAAACTGGCTTTCACTTCATACAAGAAAGACCAGTATGTGTGTACCCAGTCTGTTAGTGAGAGTCTGACGCCAAAAGGGACTTAAAAATAACGTCAATTCGGCTGGAGTCAACCTCTCATTCCTTTGGTGGCTGGGGGGTCCATATAGCCACACTGACTTAACTACCAGTTTGGCTGATATAAAGGGAATGCAAGAAATGCTTTTGTGATGAATTACGAATAAATGTAGCGTTATGAGCGCTCGCCACACACACGATCTTCTTTTAATCGATCTAATTGTTCTGTCTGTGTCTACTCCATTGTCCGTGTTACTCACATCTCCAAATTTGAATCACTAAATTTTTGTGTTAATTGACTCACGATCAACATCACTGTTAATCAATATAACTGTTGTCATTTTTTCCCGTCGCCCCATCTCTGTCTTCCCTAAATACTCTAACCTCTTTGATTACCTTGCTTTTCAAATATAGATTTTTTATCTTCTCTAAATGCTGAAGTCATATTTCTGTAAGAGGTCAGCGTTCACAGTAAGAATTAGCTTCAGTTTCCTGCTTTCAGTTTCTCTAATACCACACATGCTTAGAAATAATCTGTTCCTAAAGATCTAGAACAGCAATCTTTCAAGATCAACAAACTCTTGTTCTTCTCTTTGCCGCTGATTTTTCATCTTATAATTAATCGGCTTTTGCCTCTTTGCTTTTGATACTCTCCTCACTGCTTTATCAGCCAAGCCTCCTCGTCGTCCTTTGTATTTCTTTCTGTTTGTGAGGAAAAGATTCGCCATCTTAATTGAAATATAGCCTTTTGGACCCTCTGTTCTTTACCCAGATCAGTCTTATGAATTAGGGTACTTGTAACGTAGTCGAACTCAGTTTTTGTCTTATACATTCAAAACAAACTTTCGAAAGTTTACCAAGTAAATATCTAAACCATAATTCCTAGCCTCAATTTTCTATACTATATCAGGCACTGCAGTCACTTCTGACATGCCCCAGAAACTCACAGTTTTACAGATGCCACGAATGATTGTAAGCATTTGTTAAAAATTATATGCTAAATGTGCTTCTAAACATTTGCCAAAAGGACTTCCAAATATTTGCCAAAGTGCTTCAAAACAATTAGGAATTCACTTTAGGTTCATATGTTTTACCTCTCAATAAATTCAATTCGAAAGATTCATTTGCTCTCGTGCATTCATCATATCTTGGAAAGCTTCTCTTATACCTTAGTGTACAGTAGAATGCTGCTCACATGTCTAGGGAAGCCTCTAAACTTTTGCGTAGACATCTGCTCTCATGTTTTGTGTAGCTTTCGTGTTACTCGTCTTACTTGGTTAAGCTGTGTCCTTGTTTTGTCGAGAGAAATTCCCATTTCCGTCCGAATCCTTGGTGCAAATCAGATAAAACCAATTCGTCCCATCTGTGCACCTCGCCTCACTTCCTGCTGAAAAAAAATCATCCTTTTCTCTTTCCGACGCTGTATAACCCTTGTGGTTTAGCGCTTATTTTTATAATAATAATAATAATAATTCTCTTTCCGACCACTACTTCCATGGAACTTGCTCACAGGAATTTCCGAGTTGTATTCCCTGTCTTCATATATGGTCACCTTGTACTGCTGCATCAGGCTCTTCTCATGTGTGGTTGTTGGTCACTCTGAAACTGGGAGTGATGGTATATCAATCCAACTTCCACGTGTGTCTTTCCTGATACTTTAGATCTCCAGATCATCAGGAGGCATCGGTAGATGTATCTCATCACATCTTTAATTGCCAGGTCATCAGTAGCCATAACTGGAAGTAGCTCCTGTCAACTCTGATCTCTAGGTCAGGAGTCAGTGGAGATAGCGGTTGACGCTTTTAATTCCAGAACATTAGAAGACGTGGCTGGATACAGCTCCTAGTACCTCTGATCTACACTTCACCAGGAGGCGTGCGTAGAGCATCTTATATCCTTTAGATGTTGGTACTGTTTTACCATTAACAAGTGGCCTATACTATAAAAAAAATAAACAATATAAACGAACATAGCAGCGTTGTCGACAAAGGCGTCAGCAAAAAGCACAACAGCAGCAGCGACGAAGACGACGACGACGACGTGACGACGTGACACACGTCTAAGTTGACAAGGGAAACAACAAGGATGTGTAGAACGACGTCAGAGTCCCTGGTAGCTGCGGCTGCTGCAGTAACCCACTTTCTCCCCTGCAGGACGCGACCGGCCCACCAGGGAGAGACATGGCCCTGCTCACACACCCTACTCCTCCTGATTCTTCTCCTTCCTCCGCTTCGTTTTTGCCTTTTTCCTTCTCCCATTCCAGCTACTGCTGTTGCACTGTCCACTCGGGATATATGTATAGAGAGATCAACAAAAGCAATACGAAGGATGACTGACCTTTTTCTCGTCCTGTAATTTACAGCATATCTGGCCTGTTTGAGAGGGGTTGTTTTGTCTCACGGGTCAGCGGTATCCGTGGTGTGTCAGTGTATCTGTCAGCAACATTACATAAAGTGTGTCTGTGTATCTGTCTGCGACGTTAAAGTATGTTTGTGTATGTCTACTGTATCAAAGGTATTCTCATCTAGATATGGTTGAAGCTATTTACTCATAGTTCCTGACTCCGCCCGCTTCTTAACTATTTAATGAATGGTTACCTATTATTAGGCATTCGAACCTTATCATATGTGTTCTTAGAGACAGACACTATATGCTACTGCATATAGTGTCTCTAAAAATTCCTAATTCAGATCATCCACCTTGAATGTGGAAACAAACGTGCACCCATACGCTCTTGCTCAACAATCTACAGGCTGGATATAGATTGTACAATACATTGGCCCGCTTCAGTGGGAAAATTTCAGAAAAAAATAGTCTAGAGCTGAATATGCTTGGAGTCGGTAATCTCGCATTAGTCACTAAAGTTATTCACTTCATGTGTGCCTCCTGGGATATGCCAGGCATTATTCTTACACACACAACCTTCAAATACAAACAAAAATGAAGCCCTTGATCGTCTCAGGCTGTACTCCCGTTTCCGAGCTTCACTCTTTTTTGCATAATCTCATAATTTTGACCTTGTTTGGGCTTAATTTCAGTAGCTACTTGTCTGACCTCCTCTACAGTCTAAGTCATTTTATAGTCTACCACTAATGCCTTTGATTTTCATTCCTCACATTAATTTCATTCCGTTTTAGTCTCCGGTTTAATTAATGTAGTTTGGGTTCTTCTCTTTTCAGAAGCGCTTGCTACCGACTTCTGGCAACCATGTGGCTGTGGTGTTACCCTGCGACTCTCGTCAGTGCTACAACAGCTGTTGTTCTGTAAGGCTATTCCTGCAGCGTGTTTCATGAATGAATGTGGTTTCACTAAATTCTTCCTTTCAGTTCATGATTACTGCTGAAGTTCATGATGGATATTACACCTAGGAAGCGTGCAGGTATTGTAGCTCTTAGAAAACATTGTTGGTTGGATTCCGAAGATATTTGAAGACACTGGTGATTGTGGAGTGCTGCGTCGAGGAAGATGTAGAATCATAAGAAATAGTGTAAAGGATTCAAAGAAAACCAGCAAAGATCTACAGAGAGATTTGGCTTCAGCTGACGTATATGTTGATTCTTCAACTGTTCGACGAAGACTCATTGAAGTTGGCAGAACTGCCAGAAAGTCGGTAAAGAAACAATTATTGACTGCTGCTATGAAGAAAAACGACTGCGGTGGGCACTGAATCATAATGGATGGAAGACAGATGAATGGAAAAAAGTTATATTTTCAGATGTGGCGCTTTCTGAAGTACATGGGTACAAATCGGCAGTAGTGAGATGGAGCAAAGACGAACCTCTTCGAAATGGACACATTCAACAAGTGCCAAAACACCCACCTAAGAAGATGTTTTGGGGTAGTTTTACTGGTTAAGGGCCTGAATGGCGTATTATTGTTAAGGGAAGGTTGAACAGTGGTAAAAATAAGGCAATACTGACAACTCATTTTCATCCCATTGTGCATAAAGGCTTTCTTGATGGAAAAGGCATTTTCCAGCAGGATCCTACTCCATGCTACATTTCCAGAAAAAATGCTGACATTCTCCTAAGAGAGTGGGCTAAGCGTTCTAAATTGGCATGGAAACTCTCCTGACCTCAAACCATCTGAGAATTTATGGGCAATAATCAAATGCAGGATCGCGAAACAAGACTCCTCAACTGTAGAAATGCTAATTGCTGATGCTTTTAGTACCAGGTACCACAACGAAAAACTTGCCAAAATGTGTTCAACATTGGTCGATTCTATGCCAAAGCGTATAGCAATACTTATAAAAGCAAAGAGAAGTTATATCTCTTATTAAGTCAATTATTTGTCATATCATTGCTATGTATTTTTTAAATAAACATTAATTTTCCAAATAAATGTCTTATTTCATCAGTGTCTCAATTAATATTCACATTGCTGTACTCTTAAAAACATAATTGGAGTCTGCCTCCACAACCTCTTCGTTGAGGTCATAACCCTCCTTGACCACCTTCAGACTGAGGAAATACTTCCTGACATCCCTATGACTCATGTGTGTCTTTAGTTTCCATCCAGTACCTGTATCCCGCTTCTCAAACAGCCTGTCTCTTTGTGCCCCATTATCGCTTCTGAGTATTTAATATGTTGTGATCATGTATCCCCTGGATTTTCCAAGTCCTTCAGGGTCGGTAGATTAAATTCCATTTGCGTCTCTTCATAACTTTACTCTTTAGCTCTGGAACTAGTCTCTTTTGTGTTGTGTATGTGTGTGTGTGTGTGTGTGTGTGTGTGTGTGTGTACTCACCTATTTGTGGTTCCAGGGGTCGAATCATAGCTCCTGGCCCCGCCTCTTCACTGATTGCTACTAGGTTCTCTCTCTCTCCCAGCTCCATGAGCTTCATTAAACCTCGTCTTAAAACTATGTATGGTTCCTGCCTCCACTACGTCACTTTCTAGGCTATTCCACTTCCTGACAACTCTATGACTGAAGAAATACTTCCTAACATCCCTTTGACTCATAGGAGTCTTCAACTTCCAATAGTGGCCCCTTGTTTCTGTGTCACCTCTCTGGAACATCTTGTCTCTGTCCACCTTATCTATTCCTCGCAGTATTTTATATGTCGTTATTATGTCTCCCCTACAGAACAACGTCTCCAACACCGACGTCTCCAGCACCGACAACACCGACACCTCCAGCACCGACGCATCCAGCACCGAAAACACAGGCGTCGACGTCACCTGGCATGGCTTAAAGTGTAATATTTTCTGATGTCATCAAGGGGCCCCGCAGATCACTGTGTTCTTAAAGCGCAGCAGTAGCACCAGCCATAACTTTCACCTGCCAGCCAACCAGTTGTTCCGACGCCGCATAATGCGCTCTCATTGTTACTGTGCGCCACCCCGCCCGCCCCTCGTGCGCACCTTTACCCCACTTGTGCACCACCCCTCCCCCTCTTGTGCACAACCCCCCATTTCCCTCTAGTGAACCTCCCCTTCCCCTCTTGTTCAACACCCACTCTCGCTGCGCACTAATCACCCACTGTGCACCCTTTCTTTCTCTCTCTCTCTCACTCTCTTGTGCACAATACCTTTCCCTATGTATCTCCTCTTCTACTCACTGTGAATTACATCTTTCCCTCTGATGCAGTTACCCTTTCCCTGTGCACACCCTACCCCCGTGAAGACGTGAAGACCCCCGTGAAGACGGCCCTCTGGGAACGTACTTGCTTGGACATCTTTCTCTTTTCTGCAATTTTGCAAGCTCCTGATGTGTTGATTGCAACATGAAAGGCCTAGAGCTATCATTCTACTCCCCGTGGTTGTTTTGCTATATATATATATATATATATATATATATATATATATATATATATATATATATATATTGGATGGGGTCCACCTCTGGTGTCAATTGTGGGACCCATTGCCTCGGAGAAGTGGATAAAAAGACTTCAAGGAAGAATATTTAGATTTCTTTCTGAAGCCATTTGAATATTCCACTTCCCCTACCACCCCATCTTTTTTTTTTTTTTTACAAACTTTATTTCAAGACAAAATACAATTGGGAGTAAAACAACATAGATAACAACTCAGAGCTACATGTCAAATACTTCGTCCAACTCCCCGGCAGTGGGCCGCGTGCCCAGAATACTGCAGGCATTTCCCCTCTGGATCGCAACACTGAGTCTCTGAAAGAGGAAGCTGGTCGCCCTGTGGTCCTTGGTTTCTATGATGAGTTTTCCACCCAGCTCCTTGAGAAACTTTAGAGCACACTTGCCCCATGCTCCATGGGTCTCCGACCCTATTGGGATGAAGTTATAGCAAGAGGGAAGGTCTTCATATTTGCGGGTCTTCTGGGTCTCCCTGTGGCTGGCAGCTCCACCCCCTTCGGCTAAGGAGTGTGGCAGGTAGGTGTCTGCCAATGTGGCAGCACAGGTGTAGTCCCAAGCAATCTGCTTACCATCCTTCCAGGGTAGCATGGTGGCTCCATCAGGACGCTTTTGACTTCCATCAGACCTCTGCACTTGGGGTTCCCGTTGAGCTGGGCAACGGGCTGTGGCGAGGCTTCTCTTTATGATGTCATTGACCTCCTCATGTCTAGCATACTTCCCTTCTGATGTGTGACACACTAGACCATGAAGTCCGAATTGATCAGCCGTCGCCCTGCCGCAAATACACCTATGTTCGGTGAGTATGGGGGCGGCTAGGCGAAGAGCAACACCAATCCGAATGGCCTGTGGGTCGAGTCGAGTGCCCAGAGAGGAATTGGGAACAGCACCGAATAGGTAAAATTGGTTAATTAGCAAGAACTAATTTAAAATTAAGTCCTTTCTAAAATTTTCTCTTATATATTTTAAGATATATTTTTTTCATTTATGTCAATGTAAAAATTATATTTAAAGATATATTTTTTCATTTGTGCCAACGTAAAAATTAATAATTTTGTACCCAAAGTACCTTAGAAAACTTACCTAAAATTTTCTCTTATATATTTTAAGATATATTTTTTTCATTTATGTCAATGTAAAAATTATATTTAAAGATATATATATTTTAAGATATATTTTTTTAATTTATGTCAATGTAAAAATTATATTTAAAGATATATTTTTCATTTGTGCCAACGTAAAAATTAATAATTTTGTACCCAAAGTACCTTAGAAAACTTACCTATATATATATATATATATATATATATATATATATATATATATATATATATATATATATATATATATATGGAGTGGTAGAAGAAAATATTCTAACAGCTCTGGGGAGAACCTCAAGCTTTCCCTGAGGTACGTTTATTGTCTTCTCTGAGGATGAGGGTCCCCAGCAAGTTCTAGAGGTGGTACCTAAAATTAATATACATATATATATATATATATATATATATATATATATATATATATATATATATACATGTCAGCAGATGGGTCTATGAAAGATGAAGTGAATCATAGAATTGATGAGGGGAAAAGGGTGAGTGGTGCACTTTGGAGTCTGTGGAGACAAAGAACTTTGTCCATGGAAGTAAAGAGGGGAATATATGAGAGTATAGTTATACCAACACTCTTATATGGGTGTGAAGCATGGGTGATGAATGTTACAATGAGGAGAAGGCTGGAGGCAGTGGAGATGTCATGTCTGAGGTGAATGTGTGGTGTGAATATAATGCAGAGAATTCGGAGTTTGGAAATTAGGAGGAGGTGCGGGATTACCAAAACTATTAACCAGAGAGCTGAGGAGGGGTTGTTGAGATGGTTCGGACATGTAGAGAGAATGGAATGAGACAGAATGACTTCGAGAGTGTATAAATCTGAAGTAGAGGGAAGGTGGGGTAGGGGTCGGCCTAGGAAAGGTTGGAGGGTGGGGGTAAAGGAGGTTTTGTGTGTGAGGGGCTTGGACTTCCAGCAAGCATGTGTGAGCGTATTTGATAGGAATGAATGGAGACAAATGGTTTTTAATACTTGACGTGCTATTGGAGTGTGAGCAAAGTAACATTTATGAAGGGATTCAGGGAAACCGGCAGGCCGGACTTGAGTCCTGGAGATGGGAAGTACAGTGTCTGCACTCTGAAGGAGGGGTGTTAATGTTGCAGTTTTATAACTGTAGTGTAAAGCACCCCTCTGGCAAGACAGTGATGGAGTGAATGATGATGAAAGTTTTTCTTTTTCGGGCCACCCTGCCTTGGTGGGAATCGGCCGATGTGTTATTAATAATAATAATAATAATAATATATATATATATATATATATATATATATATATATATATATATATATATATATATATATATATATATATATGTAAGAGTCGACTAAAATGCCGGGAGCAAGGGGCTATTAACCCCTTCTCCTGTATACATTACTAAAGTTAAAAGAGAAACTCTTGTTATTCTCTTTGGGCCACCCCACTTTGGTGGGAAATGGCCGATTTGTTGAAAGAATATATATATATATATATATATATATATATATATATTAAAATATATATATATATATATATATATATATATATATATATATATATATATATATAAGACAAGCGAAAATTTGTGTATGCAATAATTTCGCAAAAATCATTCTGAACCTAACGAAAAAAATATATTTCATTGTGTTTGTTTATTATTAATTTTTTATAAACGTATCTGAAATATATTTAGTTGGGTTAGGCTAAATTAAATTGCGCTTGTTATAATAAGGTTAGGTAAGTTTTCAAAGTTTCTCCTGGTACAAAATTATAAATTTTTACATTAACATAAATGAAAACAATATATCTTTAAACGTATAAGATAAAATTTTAGAAAGGACTTAATTTTAAACGAGTTCTTGCTAATTGACCAGTTTTACCTATTAGGCACGATATATATATATATATATATATATATATAATATTAAGTACTAGTTATATGATACATATAGCACGATACATATCACTTATATAATACATATAGCACTATACATACTCCCCATACGTTAGATACAGCCTGTTACATAACACTTATATGATACATATAGCATAATACATATTGCTTATGTGATGCATATGACATGATGCATGCCACTTATGTATAAGATGCATATAGCACTATACATACCACTTTAATGATACTTATGGCGTGATACATATCACTAACACAGCGCGGAATATACCGCTTAAACGATACATATAACGATGCTCCTGCGGACATGATATACTGTAATTGTATATTTCAGGAAGAATTACCATGAGAGCAGCTGGCTGTATCACCGCTGGTCACACTGCCTGATGAACCCTCGACCTGCCTGGAATACTGGTTACCTCATCATGACGGAACTCACATTGTCTCCACCACCATCAGTACCAATAACACCACCATCCCCATCGCCACCATTTACACCACCATCGCCACCAACACCACCACCAACCATCTATGTTTCCATCCATCCACCACCACCAACACTACCACCATGACCAACACCACCCCTGTTTATCACCAATACCCCCACCACCACCACCACCACCCATCACCAGCTCTCCCACCATCATTCACTTCCACCACCACTCATCACCCATATCATAATTATATCCATCACTACCACTATTACCGCCACCACCATCCGTAACACCAAAACTATTCTCCACCATCATCACCATCCTCATCACTACCACCACAACCATCTCCAATACAACAACCATCATCCCCAACACCACCATCACCATTATCATCCACGTGATTCCCATCTCCAAGACCACCACCACCCCATCATCACCACCACCCCGCTTGTCTGCACCACTATCATTTCCCACCACTTTCACCATCCCGGGTGCCTTCACTACCACTACCACAACAACAACAACAACAACCAGCAGCAGGGCTGCCTCTACCACTCAAGGTGTTTTAAGGTAACCATTAACATTGCGTCACTAAGTGGGTCGTATTTCTTTGACATTTGAGTATTACAGAGAGTGTGGCAAGGGGAGGGGTCAGGGGGAGGGGATAATTCAGGGGGGTTCGGGAGGGGTCAGGTGAGGTAGGAAGGGAGAAAGGGAGGGGGAGAGGTGGTGAGGGTTGGGTGGAGGTATTGGGGGGATGGTAGTGATGGTGGAGAGGTGGAAGCATTTGGGGTAAAGGTGGTGGGGTTTGGTTGGGGTGGATGTGGGGGATGGTCGGGGTGGGGGATGGGGGGGACTGTGGGTGGGTGAGTAAGACGTACACAGGAACTCTGGAGGTCAATGACCGCTCACAGGCCAAGTGACCTGCCTCTCAAGGAGCATCTCTTGTCAACCTTCTTCCCTCATTCTCTCTCCCTCCTTCTTTCCTTCTTCATTCTCCCTCCCATCATATCTTTCATCTTTTTCCTTTAACCTAAGTAAGTTTATTTAGGTACAGGTCCACGTAAATACAATTACCATACATATAACATATGTAAATTTTCTTCCTCATGTCTTCTCCGCCTTCCACCTTCCTAGCAATCTCTCACCTTTTTTTTTTTTTTGCATAACTCCTTCCACATCTTTTGTTACCCGTTTCTCTTTATTTAGTCTTTATTCTCGTGCCTTTACATTCATTGTTGCAGGTCTCATCACACATGCAACTCTCACACACAACGTGTTTCCCGTTCTCTGTGTTCCTCTTTACCGCAGCCTTGACTCGAATGTTTTCACTTTCCCTCATTTTCTATTCTCAGCCTCCTTCGTTTTCTCTCCTCGCTTCTCATTTGGTCCTTGCCTTCTTCATGTCTTACCTCGAGTCATCTTTGTTTCTTGATCAATACGATTATTGCGATATTGTTAAGTGAATTTTAGGACCATCCACTACACAGAGGATCAATATGGCGGCATATGACCTAATTACCATCAGTCACGGATACTTTAATCTCTAATACTGAGATTAGAGTCAAGTGAATACCAACAGATATATGCAGCCCTTTAAGTGTACACGCAGGTGGACTCAGTGCATACACACACCAAGTGAGATGTTATCATCACAATATTTGCAAAGTGTTCACGAATTTGAGCATTGTTAATATATGTATATATATATATATATATATATATATATATATATATATATATATATATATATATATATATGTATTATTGTGTGTGTGTGTGTGTGTGTGTGTGTGTGTGTGTGTGTGTGTGTGTTGTGTGTGTGTGTGTGTGTTGGTGTTTGATGTGTGTGTGTGTGTGTGTGGTGTTGTTTTGTGTGTGTGTGTGTGTGTGTGTAAATTAATTTGTAAAATAAATCCGAAGAGTCTTTATTTATTTGTTTACATAGTTTTTTTTCAGGTTTAATGATTCATATTCTTCAGAAGCAACCCATGCTATTAAGGGCTTACTCTAGGGAGTACAGAAACGTATTCAAATGTTTCCTCTCTAAAATGTAGGTCATTCGGTAAGTTTTCCAGCCACGGTATTTTGATTATCATTACCCTTTATTGTCGTTAATCTATTGCATTCTTAACTTAAGTCTTGATGACCTTTAAGTTGAAGTTTTTTATATTCGTAAATTTATTTTAATTCTCGGCCTGGTCAGAATTTCTGTTATTTCTCGCTATTTGTTTTGCATTTTTTTTCTTTTTCTCTTTCTCGAGACGTTTGTTGTTGTGTTCCTAATGTTTACTCTCGCTTTATATATTTATCCTTTACGAACGGTTTGATGTTTCTCCAAGTTCTTCGTTTGTTACTTGCACTCATTCTAATGTCGTATCTCTTATCTTTAGCTTTGTTCTGTCCCTTAAGTATCGCGTCTGTTTGGAGAACAGCTGACGTGAATGAACCATAAAAGTTCAACGCTTCATATAAATCATTATAACAACGACAATAACAACACCAACAATGATAATAATAATAATAATAATAATAATAATAATAATAATAATAATAATAATAATAATAATAATAATAATCAGTGTTTTCTAATGTTGACTTTATTCTCCAGGAAAAATTTCTTTTACATTGTCTTTTTAGTTCCTAGAGTCGTACTTGAACATGATGCAGTTGAGTTTCGTACGTGTATTAGGTTCCTAGCATACAGCTCTCTATAATGCTTCGTTCAGGTGTGTAATGTGTGCTCTTTTTTCGTCTTTCGATCAATTTAGCCATGCCATCCTTGTGAATTCCTCTGTCTATATCATGTCTTCCCTTGTTCTTCTATCCTCTAATGTCGTCAGACTCAGTTCATCGTGTCTTTCTTCATAGTTTATTTCCTTCGCTCTGGTACTAATCTTAGATAAATGTACGTTTGATGCATGGTTGATGTACGTTTGATGTATGTTTGATGTACGTTTGATGTATAATTGATGTACGTTTGATGTATGGTTGATGTACGTTTGATGTATGTTTGATGTACGTTTGATGTATGGTTGATGTACGTTTGATGCATGGTTGATGTACGTTTGATGTATAATTGATGTACGTTTGATGTATGGTTGATGTACGTTTGATGTATGGTTGATGTACGTTTGATGTATGGCTGATGTACGTTTGATGCATGGCTGATGTACGTTTGATGTATGGTTGATGTACGTTTGATGTATGGCTGATGTACGTTTGATGCATGGTTGATGTACGTTTGATATATGACCGGGTAAATTAGACACATATGCATCACTTGGGTATCTTTATTGAGGAAACGTTTCGCCACACAGTGGCTTCATCAGTCCATACAAAGGAGAATCGTGAAGAACAGGAGGAGTTTGAGGTGGTCAGTCCCTCAACCTTGAGTCGATGTTGTCAGTCCATCAATCTTGAATAGAATAACAGCATATGAGCGTAGAGGAAGCTTATATACTGTAGACAGGAGAGGTGCAGCATTGTAGGAGGTGTCACATTTGTCCAATGTGGAAGTAGATCGTGCCCAAGGAATAGGCAAGCGTAGAAATCCCTGTATTAAGATACCAAGATGTTGCCTATTCCTTGGGCACGATCTACTTCCACATTGGACAAATGTGACACCTCCTACAACTGCTGCACCTCTCCTGTCTACAGTATATAAGCTTCCTCTACGCTCATATGTTGTATTCTATTCAAGATTGATGGACTGACAACATCGACTCAAGGTTGAGGGACTGACCACCTCATTCTCCTCCTGTTCTTCACGATTCTCCTTTGTATGGACTGATGAAGCCACTGTGTGGCGAAACGTTTCCTCAATAAAGATACCCAAGTGTTGCATATGTGTCTAATTTACCAACTCGTCGGTTCTCTGAACCATTCAGATATATGACCGATTTACGTTTTAGGCGATATGCTCAGCATCATAATCATCCCTGAATCTTCCTTCTTCCACAGCCTCTCGAATCTTTACCCAGTTTCCAGCCTCATTGCCTATTTCCTAGACCTTTTGTGTATCGATATGGGGTGCATAATAAACTAACCTCTTCGACGGGGTGCACAATAAACTAGCCTCTTCGACGGGGTGCACAATAAACTAACCTCTTCGACGGGGTGCACAATAAACTAGCCTCTTCGACAGGGTGCACAATAAACTAACCTCTTCGACGGGGTGCACAATAAACTAACCTCTTCGACGGGGTGCACAATAAACTAACCTCTTCGACGGCAAAATCTAAAAACCTGCCGATTCTCTTGTTTTCACAACCTTGCATTTGCTGTTGTTTAATTCTAGTAGCGCCTTGTCTGACCAGTCCTGCTGTTACTCATAAAAAACATGCCCTCAGAGAATATTGCGTGAGACATATTAAAGAGGGCAGGACGGTAAATACGTGTAGTGCCACACTGGGTGTGCCATGTGTAGTCAGTCTGACGTGCTTGCAGTGCCACTCGGCACTAAGAGGCCAATGACTCTTCTTGATTCTTTCCATTTGTATGGTCTTATTTTACCTGATAGAAATTATACGTGACGACTGTTCGGGAGATTACTATTTTAGGAGGCACTACCGTCCTGCCAAATGAATGTGTAATGGAAGCCTCTAATTGTTTTAAACATTGGTAGGATTGCTGATGTTTTTTATTTCTGTCTTAGATACGCAGCTTCACTTCTACTTACACTTCGGTCACACTGCACGTGAATGTTCTCGTATACGTGTATACACCCATCTGAGTTTTTTTTTTCTTATTTATTTTCCTTCACATCCATGGGGAAGTGGAGAAGAATCTTTCCTCCATAAGCCATGCGTATCGTAAGAGGCAACTTAATGTCGTAAGAGGCGACTAAAATGCCGGGAGCAAGGGGCTAGTAACCCCTTCTCCTGTACACATTACTAGATGTAAAAAAATAGAATTTTATAAAGTTGGGATATTTGAATGTGCGTGGATGTAGTGCAGATGATAAGAAAGACATGACTGTGAATGTTGTGAATGAAAAGAAGCTGGATGTTCAGGCTCTAAGTTGAAGGGGGTATAGGGGAGTTTCAGTGATGAGGAATAAATGGGATAAATGCCAAAGGCATAGTGTCTTCTGATAAATGCCTTTGGCATTTATCAGAAGACACTATACTGGTGTGCGTGTGTGTGTACTCACCTATTTGTGATTCCAGGAGACGATACACAGCTCCTGGCCCCTCCTCTTCGCTGGTAGCTACAAGGTCCCATTCTCCTGCTCCATGAGCAGGAAATGAGCAATATATGGATCCTGCCTCCACTACATCACTCTCTGGATTGTTCCACTTCCTGACAACTCTATGACTGAAGAAATACTTACTAATATCACTGTGACTCATCTGGGTCTTCAACTTCCGGTTGTGATCCGTTGTTGCTGTGTCCCATCTCTGAAACATCCTGTCCCTATCCACCTTGTTAATTCCTCTCAGCATTTTATATGTCGTTATCATGTCCCCCAACCCTTCCCGTCCTCCAGTGTCGCCAGGTCGATTTCCCTTAATCCCTTAGCTTCGGGACTAGTCTTGCTGCAGACCTTTGCACTTTTTCTAATTTCTTGACGTGCTTGACTGTGTGAGGGTTCCATCCTGGTGCTGCATAGTCTAATATTGGCCTGACGTACACGGTGTACAGAGTCTTGAACGATTCCTTATTAAGGTGTCGAAAAGCTATTATTAGGTTTGCGAGGCGCCCATATGCTGCAACTGTTATTTGTTTGATGTGCGCCTCAGGAGATGTGCTAGGTATTATAATCACCCCAAGATCATTTTTCTTGAGTGAAGTTTGCAGTCTTTGGTCCCATAGCCTGTACTCTGTCTACCGTCTTCTTTAAAAAAAAAAAAAAAAAGTTCATGACTTTATACTTGGTGGGGTTAAATTCCAGGGGCCAGTTGCTGGACCAGGCTTACAGCCTATCCAGATCCCTTTGTAGTCCAACCTGATCCTCATCTGATTGAATTCTTCGCATTAGCTTCACATCGTCTCCAAACAGAGACACCTCCGAATCTATCTTTTCCGTCATGTCATTCATATTCCAGAAACAGCACCCGCCCTAGGGGTGACCCCTGTGGAACCCCGCTCGTCACAGATGCCCACTCTGACTCTTCGTCACGTACCATGGCTCGTTTCCTTCCTGTCAAGTATTCTCTGATCCATTGCAGCCTTTCCTGTTATTCCTGTCTGCTACTCTATCTTTTGCACTAATCTCTTGTATGGAACTGTGTCGAAAGCCTTCTTTCCGTTTAAAAATAATGCAGTCTACTCACCCTCTCTCTGTTGTCTTACATCTGTCACCTTGTCGTAAGACTTTAGTAGGTTTGTGATACAGGATTTCCATTCCCTGAAACATTTCTGGGTGCTCCACCATTCTCCTGATGATCTTCATTAGAACATAAGAAAGAAGGAACACTGCAGCAGGCCTACTGGCCCATGCGAGGCATACTATACATGTCAGTGACACCGGCCTGTAGTTTAATGCTGCCTGTCTCTCCTTCCTTAAATAATGGGACTTCATTTGCTGTCTTCCACACCTCAGTTAGCTGCCCTGTTCTGATAGATGTGTAAAAATATTGACAGAATTACTGACAATATGTTAAGTAAAAGGACACAAATGTGACATTTTATTGTGGCAACGTTTCGCTCTCCAGGAGTTTTTTTTTTTTCTCACCGCAGCTTCATGTGAGCCTTCTTCTACTAATCTTCGCAGGCGTTATATCAATGCTCTAAAGGACCTTGCTAATGACCCAAATATTATCGTCACCACCGCCGACAAAGGAGGTGGAGTCGTCATACTCAACACCAGTGAATGCAACACCAAAATAATGGACCTTTTGAATGACCAGTCCACAAACGAACCCATCAACACACAACAGTGGGAAACACTCACCAAAGATTTCCTATACAAAACCAGACAAATACTGAAACGTACTAGTGAAGGGAAGAAACTCCTGTACTTGATACCCAGCAACCCTACACTAGCACACATGTATGGTTTACCCAAGACCCATAAACATAACATTCCTCTCAGACCAATCATATCAGGTATAGGCAGTGCACCACACAAACTAGCCGGAGTTCTTGCCAAACATCTTTCCTGCCTTCTGGGGACCATCAGCCCCGCTCATCTTGAGCATTCAGGCGACCTTCTCAACCGTATCCGAAACCTCTCCATCCGAAACAAGAAACTAAGCAGTTTTAATGTGACTTCCCTCTTCACTAAAGTACCTACCACACAAGCCATCGATGTTCTACGACGTAAAGTCAATCAGGACCTTAACCTTCCTCTACCTCCCGGAGATTTTGTTGACCTGATTGAACTCTGCGTTAATTTCAACTGTTTTTCTTTCAATAACAGGCTCAACAGACAAACCTACGGCATGGAAAATGGGGTCCCCCATCAGTGCCGTCTTAGTCAACTTGTACATGGAACACCTAGAGGCTGAACACTTCGCTAACATCATTCCCTCAACCGTCACTTGGTTACGTTACGTGGACGACGTTCTCGTAATATCTCTCAAACGTTTTGATGTACGGAATCTTCAGGCAAGGCTCAACGCAGTTGAACCGGCGATCCAGTTTACACTAGAAGAAGAGTCCAATGACAAACTACCTTTTTTAGACGTCCTCATCCACAAAGTAGATAACAATATAAGATTTCAAGTTCATCGCAAACTTACAAATAAAAATGATCTCACACACTTCTATTCCAATCAAGATACTAAGACCAAAAGAGGCATCATCATCGGATTCTTCCTAAGAGCTTACCGAATTTGTAGTCCTGAGTTTCTTGACGAGGAATGTACATACATTCACCAAACCTACACTGATTTACATTTTCCTTCCTTTTTCATCAAATATTGCAAGAAAAGAGCTCTTCAGATCATTAATTCTCCATACACCAACACCACTCCTAACAAAGTTATAATTCTTCCCAACAGCCAGGTTGCATTGAACGTTTCTAAAGTACTTGCACAAGCTAACACTAGAGTCACCATCGCATCCAGCACTTCAATAAAGGATCTAACCAGGACAAACTCCAAGCACCATGAACCAGTCAACGCAGGGGTTTACCTATACCCTGTGGAGGCTGCGACAGGATTTATGTAGGTGAAACAGCAAGGAACCTCGAAACACGCCTCAATGAACACATTAATGCATGTAGGAATGATAACTTGAGCAACGCCTGTGTACAACACAGAAATTCTGCCAATCATCTCATGAAATTCAGGGACGCCCGATTAGTGATCAAAGAACCTAATTTCCGCAGACTCAAGTGCCTTGAATCAGCATTAATCGCTGTTTCTAACACAATTAAACGAAACAAAGGCAGCTTCACCATCTCTGAAGTCTTAGCAAGAATCTTCCTGAAAACAATAAACTCTGCCATCACACAGTCTCTCCTGCCTATACCACACAAGCTCATTACAGAGGAGAAACTCTGAAACAGACCTTCTCATATCCTACAGCCAATATTTGTCTAACCTATTTTTATGCTACCCAAGTAATAGCTTTTATAACCTTTTATTCACGTGCTTGTTTATTGTTCTACCTTATTGTATTACTACTACTACTACAACTAATATTTCTACTACTACTACCACTAGTATTACACCTCACTCTCAGCCTATATATACCCTCTGTGTCCATGCATTGTTTGTAACGGCTTGAAAAAGCTCCTGGAGAGCGAAATGTTGCCAAAATAAAATGTCACATTAGTTGCATTTGTGTCCTTTTACTTCTGATAGATGTGTTGAAGATTGTGGTTAATGGCACACACAGCACCTTTGCTCCTTCTCTCAGGTCCCACGGAGAGATGTCTATTGCCACCGCCTTTGAGGTATCTAGTTCACTTAGCAGCCTCTTCACCTCCTCTTTGGTTGTGTGTATTGTGTCCAGTACTTGTTGGTGTACCCCACCATACCGGCTTTCTGGAATCTTTTCTTTTGAAAATACTTCCTTAGATCTCGTGTTGAGCTCTTCATATACTTCTCGGTTGTTTCTTTTGATCGTCCCTCCTTCCTTCCTCAGCCTGATTAACTGGTCCTTGACAGTTGTTTTCCTCCCGATGTGGCTGTACAACAGCTTTGGGTCAGATTTGGCTTTCGATGCTATGTCATTTTCGTATTGCTGCTTGGCCTCCTTCCTTATCTGTGCATATTCGTTTCTAGCTCTTCGACTAATCTTCCTATTTTCCTGGGTCCTTTGTCTTCTATAATTTTCCCATTTTCTAGCACACTTAGTTTTTGCCTCTCTACACCTTTGGGTGAACCAAGGGATCGTTCCGGTTTCCCCATTGCTACTGTTGCCCTTGGGTATGAACCTCTCCTCTGCTTCCTTTCATTTTGTTGTCACATATTCCATCATTCCATTTACTGATTTTTCCACCAACCACTGAACCTCATGCAGGAAATTTCTCATGCCTGAGTAGTCCCATCTTTTCCAGTTTGGCTTCTCCTGTCCTACTTGTTCTGCTTCACTCTCCGCTTGTAACTCTTCCATATATTCGAAGCTCAAGACCACATGATCGCTAGTTCTGAGGGGCTTTTCATATGTGATGTCCTCAGTGTCTAAATTACTCAAGGTGAACATGAAGTCCAGCCTTGCTGGTTCATCCTCTCCTCACTCTCTGGTAGTGTCCCTGACGTGTTTATGCCTGAGGTTTTCCACTATCACCTCCATCATCTTAGTGCTCCACGTTTCTGGTCCCCCGTGTGGCTCCAGATTTTCCCAGTCAATCTCCTTGTGATTGATATCACTCACAGCTAGTAAATTTGCCCTGCCCATGTGGGCCCTCTAGCCACCTCAGCTAGTGTATCAACCATTGCTCTGTTGCTCTCATCATATTTTTGTCTTGGCCTCCTGCTATTCTGTGGTAGGTTGTGTGTATGTTGTGTGTTGTGTGTGTGTGTGTGTGTGTGTGTGTGTGTGTGTGTGTGTGTGTCCGTTCTTCTCTATTAATGAACCAAGGAGAGTCATCGTGATAACATTCGCTCTCTTGCACTGAAGTGAATCTGTCAGTGGCTTCTCGATGCCTGGGTGAAGAGGCTCCTCATGTTTTGTATTATTTTTTTATTTATTTTATTGTGTCATTGTATTAATAAAGAGAACTTTCTTCCTCTCTCTCATTATTATAACTTTAATTACTATACTTATGAGAATTTGAATTTTAATAGACGTCATAAGGAACCTGATGAATGGGAGATAATTTTGTTTGATTCTAGAAAAGTCGGGATATGCTCCAATTCTTTGGATGAAGATCCCTTTACCAGCATGAAACTTCATCCTCTTGATAGATAATACTCTCGTAAATCTTTGCTTTCGCTCTACTAACTTTTTGCTCCCTTACCACCTCTTCTAGCAGCTGTCGTTGCTGCTTCAGGTTCCTCTTTTTCTACTCATTCAACGTCATCTTCACTCTGGATGAACATTAAGTTCAGTCATAATGGTTCATATCGCCTCCTCTCCTCCTTGTTGTACCCTTGATGTGTTGGATAAGGAAGTTCTTGGATACTGTTATCACGAAATGTTTGTAATTATAACCATAATTTAAGGGGTGGACCGGTAAGCCAGCATAAGGCCTCAGTCAGATGACCAAAAGTTGCAGGTCATCAAATGACTAAGACCCGCGTCAGGAAACACTTGTCCTGTTTCCTGAAAAACCTTTCCCAACCTTAACCATTTCCTCCTGTTTTGTGCTCAATATCTCTGTAAAAGGAGTTGTAGAAGACGTCACGGTCAGTCTAATTTCCGCTCAAAAGTGTTGGTTATTTGTGAGTTGTTCCATCCACGGCAATGTGACTTATTCTTCTAGCTACAGCCTCTCTTATCTAATACATGTTCCTAGTCTCCCACTTCGCTGTTTTCTAACTAATGTTCCATGGGATTAAGAGTTAAGGTTTTCTTCTCTATTAGTTGGTGGTGTAAAACTCCAACTCAATTCATTCTCCATTATTTTCAGCGTTAGGGAGACAACGTAGACAACCCTTGTTCTCTTATTTCATCGTTATTGTCGGTTAATTATACGTAAAAATAATCTAATCTAACATATCCAAACTTGCCATAACCTGACCTATCTTACGCTAATATATCCTAGCCTAACCTAGCCTAGCCTACCTTACCTTACCTTAACCTAACCTACAATACCCTAACAACGACGATCTGATACGTAATATAACCATATTAAAGACAATACACTCAGATCACAACATAATAAAGGTAAAGACATGTATGCGCAGGGCTTCTGACCAGCAATATGTGATCAGTTATGAGGACGCCTTCACAAAATTCAACTTCAATAACGAAAGCATACTATGGGAACAAGTCAACCATGTCCTAAATGAAACAAGCTGGGAAGATATCCTAAACAACACATATCCGAACCTTTGCCTAGAAAAAAATAACTCTGCGGCACTTGAGGTCTGCTCAAGGTACATTCCATTAAGAAAGAGAAAGAGAAGATGTAAACTAGAAAGAGAGAGACGCTCCCTATATAGGCGAAGGCGAATAATCAGAGATGCTGAGAGGGGCCAGTATATCTGAAATACTAACGGAGGCACTGGTCAGAGAAATAGCAAATATTGAACTTAAGCTTAAGGAATCTTACAGGAGACTAGAATCTCAGGAAGAACTTAAAGCCATAAAGGAAATTGAAAGAAACCCAAAAAACTTCTTCTCTTATGCCAAATCTAAGGGGAAAACAACATCCAGTATTGGACCTCTGCTTAGACGAGATGGGACCTACACAGATGACAGTAAAGAAATGAGTGAGACACTAAGATCCCAATACAACTCAGTGTTCAACGAGCCGTTACCCAGACTAAGGGTCGACCATCTAAATGAATTTTTTATGACCGAGACCCAAAATTTGGTCATTTCAAAACTCTCTGATATTATCCTAACACCACAAGACTACGAAAAGGCAATTAATGTCATGCACATGTACTGTGCCCAAGACCCGGTCTCATGGAACTTTGTGTTCATCAGGAACTGCAAGAAGCCCCTATCACGTGCCTTCAGTATTCTATGGAGAGGAAGCATCTACACGGGGTCATCCCACACTCACTAAAAGCAACATACTTAGCCCCACTCCACAAATGTGGCAGTAAAGCAGTTGCAAAGAACTACAGACCGATAATGCTAACATCCCATGTCATAAAAATCTTTGAGAGTGTTCTAAGAAGCAACATCACCAACCACCTAGATAATAATCAGTTACACAACCCATGGCAACATGGGTTTAGAGCTGGTCGCTTCTGCCTGTCCCAGCTACTGGACCACTATGACAAGGGCCTGGATGCTTTGGAGGATAAAAATGCGTGATAAAGAATAACAGGAAAAGTTGGTAGCTGGATCTATAACTTCCTAACAAATAGAACCCAAAGAGTACATAGTAAATAAAGCAAAGTCTGAGGCGGCTAGAGTGAAAAGCTCAGTTCCATAAGGCACAGTACTTGCTCCCATCTTGTTCCTCATATCGGACATAGAGATGTAATCCATAGCTCCTTGTCTTCTTTTGTGGATGACATCCAAATTGCCATGCCAATGTTCTACATCGAAGACACCGCAACACTCCAAACGGAAATCTACCAAATCTTCAAATGGGCCACTCAAAACAATATGAAGTACAATGAAGAGTAATTTCAACTACTCAGATATGGAAAACTTGAGGAAAATAAAACTGTATCAGGGTATACAACAAATTCTAACCACACAATAGAGCGAAAAGCTTATGTGAAGGACCTGGGAGTGATAATGTCAGAGGGTCACATCTTCAAAGACCACAACAATGTTTCTGTCTTTTCTGCTAGAAAAATGATAGGATGAATAATGAGAACCTTCAAAACTAGGGACACCATGCCCATGATGATTCTCTTCAAATCGCTTGTTCTCTCTAGGCTGAAAAACTGCTATATACTAACTGCCCCCTTCAAGGCAGGCAAAATTACTGACCTGGAGAATGTACAAAGAACTTTCACGGCACACATAAGTACGATAAGGCACCTAAATTAATGGAACTGGTTGAAGTCCCTTGACCTGTATTC
>WNWK01000698.1:167500-177500 GCA_009830355.1 Cherax destructor
AATTTCTAATTTTAATGTTAAAAACAACTTAGATTTAGTTGATAAATTAAGCACCTTGACTGATTTAAATGATTTCAATATGGTTAGTTTTGATGTTACCTCCTTGTTTACAAAAGTTCCAGTTGATGATTTACTAAGTTTCTTATCTGAAGAACAGGTTAATTATGATTTACCATTGCCAGTTCCTACTATCATTAAACTTATTAAACTTTGTATTGTTGATGCAAAAATTTGTATTTAATGATGAGTTTTACACTCAGAAGTTTGGTATGGCAATGGAAATCCTCTTCACCTGTACTTAGTAACTTATATATGGAATTTTCGAAACAAGATTGCTTAACACTATCCTTCCCAATAGAGCTAAGTGGTATAGATATGTTGATGATATTTTGTGCCTTATGCCTAAGAATGTAGACATAAACCATTTCCTTGTTAAATTAAATAGCTAAGCTCATTCTATAAATTTTACTGTTGAATTCGAAGTAAATAACTCATTGCCCTTCCTAGATGTGTTTATTATTAAGGGTAACATTGATTTTAAATTCAAAATTTACAGAAAACCTACAAATAATTGTTCCTATGTACACTATTACTCTTCACATCAAGATAGAGTTAAAGTGTCGTTTTTTTCTTCAATGTTTTTGAGAGCTTTACGTATTTGTAGTCCAGAGTTCATAGATGAAGAAATCTCTAAAATTTATGAAATAGCTAATAATTTAAAATACCCAAGAAACATAATTGATATTTTTTTTTAAATAGCTAGGAATACTTTTTACAATCCAAAAAGGGACAACCAACCTTATTCAACCAAAAATATGTTGGTTCTCCCTTACCATGAAAACTTGGTTGATATGCCTTCCTTTCTTAAGAATTTTAATATCAAAGTTGTATTTAAAAATCTTGATACAGTAAAAAGACTTTTGATAAAAATTCCCCAAAATGCTGACGGATGTGTCTATAAGATTCCCTGTAAAATATGCGATAAAGTTTATTACGGTCAAACCGGTAAAAATCTTGAACTAAGATTAAAACAACATAAATATAGCATTAGAACTGGACAAGATTCTAATGCTCTATTTATTCATGTGAGAGATTTTAATCATCCAATTGATTTTCAAAATGCTGAGAAGGTTGTATCAAGCAAGTCCATGGTTGAAAGGAATATAATAGAATCATGTTTCATAAAAAGCAGTTTTGAAAATAATATGAATATTTCTTTTGGTTTATATAAATTGGATTCATTTATAATTAATAAAATTTGGGAAGAATTTAATGATAAATTGGACTAATCTTAATTCTTGGGAAGAGTTTCAGGTCCTTTCTTATGTTCCTCTTCACAGAGTCGTGCGATGTTACGCTACTGTGAGGTGTTGTCTTTGTTAGTGTAATGTGACTGTGAGGTGTAGTCTTGCCCCTTTATAAGCCTTCTTGTCATGTTTCCTTTTATAGTTCCTTGATAATGTGAGTAGTCACGAAAGCGCTTGGAATTCCTCTATTTTTTCATAGTGGTTGTCTTGCATATTTTGATATCACCTGTTTACTGTGATCTTTTGCATATATATATATATATATATATATATATATATATATATATATATATATATATATATATATATATATATATATATATTATATATAAAAAATGAAGCAGATGAGAGAGTGGGTGAGATGTTATCAGCAAATTTTGTTGAAAATAAGAAAACGTTTTGTGGGTGTAGGGGAAGTTCGTGAGGCAGTGGGTAGAATGAAAGGGGGTAAGGCAGCTGGGATTGATGGGATAAAGATAGAAATGTTAAAAGCAGGTGGGGATATAGTTTTGAAGTGGTTGGTGCTATTATTTAATAAATGTATGGAAGAGGGTAAGGTACCTAGGGATTGGCAGAGAGCGTGTATTGTTCCTTTGTATAAAGGCAAGGGGACAAAAGGAGTGCAACAATTATAAGGGAATAAGTCTGTTGAGTGTACCTGGTAAAGTGTATGGTAGATTTATTATTGAAAGAATTAAGAGTAAGACAGAAAGCAGGATAGCAGATGAACAAGGGGGCTTTAGGAAAGGTAGGGGGTGTGTAGACCAAGAGTTTACAGTGAAACATATAGGTGAACAGTATTTGGATAAGGGTAAAGATGTTTTTGTGGCATTTATGGATTTGGAAAAGGCGTATGATAGGGTAGATAGGGGGGCAATGTGGCAGATGTTGCAGGTGTATGGAATAGGAGGAAGGTTACTGAAAGCAGTGAAGAGTTTTTATGAGGATAGTGAGGCTCAGGTTAGAGTGTGTAGGAGGGAAGGGGACTATTTTCCAGTAAAAGTGGGCCTTAGACAAGGATGTGTGATGTCACTGTGGTTGTTCAATATATTTATAGATGGGGTTGTAAGAGAAGTGAATGCGAGGGTCTTGGCAAGAGGTGTTGGGCTAAAAGATAAAGAATTAAATACAAAGTGGGAGTTGTCACAGTTGCTTTTTGCTGATGACACTGTGCTTTTGGGAGATTCTGAAGAGAAGTTGCAGAGGTTGGTGGATGAATTTGGTAGGGTGTGTAAAAGAAGAAAATTGAAAGTGAATATAGGAAAGAGTAAGGTGATGAGGATAACAAAAAGAATAGGTGACGAAAGATTGGATATCAGATTGGAGGGAGAGAGTATGGAGGAGGTGAATGTATTCAGATATTTGGGAGTGGACATGTCAGCAGATGGGTCTATGAAGGATGAGGTGAATCATAGAATTGATGAGGGGAAAAGGGTGAGTGGAGCACTTCGGAGTCTGTGGAGACAAAGAACCTTGTCCATGGAAGTAAAGAGGGGAATGTATGAGAGTATAGTTATACCAACGCTCTTATATGGGTGTGAAGCATGGGTGATGAATGTTGCAACGAGGAGAAGGCTGGAGGCAGTGGAGATGTCATGTCTGAGGTCAATGTGTGGTGTGAATATAATGCAGAGAATTCGGAGTTTGGAAATTAGGAGGAGGTGCGGATTACCAAAACGATTGTCCAGAGAGCTGAGGAGGGTTGTTGAGGTGGTTTGGACATGTAGAGAGAATGGAACGAGACAGAGTGACTTCGAGAGTGTATAAATCTGTAGTGGAGGGAAGGCGGGGTAGGGGTCGGCCTAGGAAAGGTTGGAGGGAGGGGTAAAGGAAGTTTTGTGTGCGAGGGCTTGGACTTCCAGCAAGCATGTGTGAGCGTATTTGATAGGAGTGAATGGAGGCATATGGTTTTAATACTTGACGTGCTGTTGAGTGTGAGCAAAGTAACATTTATGAAGGGATTCAGGAAACCGGCAGGCCGGACTTGAGTTCTGGAGATGGGAAGTACAGTGCCGGCACTCTGAAGGAGGGTGTTAATGTTGCAGTTTTATAACTGTAGTGTAAAGCACCCCTCTGGCAAGACAGTGATGGAGTGAATGATGATGAAAGTTTTTCTTTTTCGGCCAACCTGCCTTGGTGGAATCGGCCGATTGTTAATAAAAATATATATATATATATATATATATATATATATATATATATATATATATATATATATATATATATATATATATATAATACCAACGATCTTCTTGCCGAATAAGGCAAGAGAAAATTTGTATATGCAATAATTTCGCAAAAATCATCCTGAGCCTATCGAAAAAATGTATTTAGTTGGATTAGGCTAAATTAAATTGCGCTTGTTATAATAAGGTTAGGTAAGTTTTCTAAAAAAAATTTGGTACAAAATTATTAATTTTTACATTAACATAAATGAAAAAATATATATTTAAACGTAATTTTATACCCCAGCCTTCAGCAGTCCGAAACTCAAGGAATATGACACCCTTCTAAAGACCATGCTAGAGAGTGTATTGAATCTTTCCCTCGAAGATGGACAGTGGTTGCAAGCCTCACTTCTAGTCAGGCTTGGGAGGCTGGGAATGCGCAAATCCTCCCAGATTGCCCTACCAGCTTTCCTATCCTCTTCCATATAATCAAACGAGTTAATAAAACAAACTATTCCGGACAACCTCAGTGACTCAGCAGGAACACATTATGGTAGCTACGCCAGTGCCATCACTGAATGAGAGACTCTCGCTGCTCCAGCACCAAAACCTAATGCAGCACTGCCAAACAAACAGTCAAGTTGGGATGGCCCCATCTCTGAAAAGGTGCTTGCTAACATGCTTAGGGCTGTAACGTCAGACAGGGAGACTGCCCATCTCCAAGCTGCGAGTGCACTTCACTCTGGGGACTTCCTCCAAACAGTTCCCATATCGGCAATGGGAACACGCCTTGACCCTAAGACCCCCTGTATTGCAGTGGCTCTTCGCCTCGCTGCCTCAATTCACACGGAATGTACGTGTATTTGCGGCAATGAGCAAACCGACCAATATGGTCTACATGGTCTTAACTGCTCCAAAACCAAGGGCTGGCTACAGCTGGATACCCAGCTGAGAGAGAGCCACGATCACTAGCAGCCAACAAAACTCACAACCCTGCAAACCGCCCGGACGGGATCACCATCTATTCTTGGAAGAATGACAAGCTCTTAGCATGGTACTATACCTGTGTGGCGATGCTGGCTGACGCCTACATCCATCACAGTGTTGGGCGACAGGGAGGAGCTGCTGATCACAGGGAGGAGTACAAGATCGGCAAGTACAGAGACATAAGCCAATAGTATTAATTTGAACCAGTAGGATCAGCGACCTTGGGATCATATATATGTCGTGCCGATTAGGTAAAACTTGCGATTTTGGCTTAAATAGCAACGCTCTTCTTGCCATATAAGACAAGCGAAAATTTGTGTATGCAATAATTTCGCCAAAATCATTCTGAACCTAACGAAAAAAATATATTTCATTGTGTTTGTTTATTATTAAATTAATGTTAACGTATCTAAAATATATTTAGTTGGGTTACGCTAAATTAAATTGCGCTTGTTGTAATAAGGTTAGGTAGGTTTTCAAAGTTTCTCTTGGTACAAAATTATAAATTTTTACATTAACGTAAATGAAAAAAATATATATCTTTAAACGTATAAGAGAAAATTTTAGAAAGGACTTAATTTTAAATGAGTTCTTGCTAGTTGACCAGTTTTACCTAATCGGCACGATATATATATATATATATATATATATATATATATATATATATATATATATATATATATATATATATATATATATATATATATATATACTATATTATAATAAATACTGCCTGCTCATTGAGAGACAAACGAGCAACTGAGGAGACAGTAAAACAGAAGGTTATAACGCTAATATATATTCTGGTTTCTAATATAGATCCTCTTCAACAAGCTAAATAGTGTGGAAATAAATGGTATAAAATACCGACACAATGGAAAAATAAACACATAAGCAGTATAATGTGATCCTTTATTGACAACGTTTCGCCCACGCAGTGGGCTTTATCGAGTCACAGACAGATCTATCTGGAAAATGAGAAACATGAATGTATATAGGGTATAGTCAGGTGGAGAATGCTGGGTCAGGTGGAGAAAGTTGCATGTAACAGTCTTAAAAGTAGTGTGATAGTTAAAAACATTGTGTGACTTAAAGGACCTGCAGTGTTCCATAGTGTACAATAGTGTACACGGGGTAAAGCTTACATACATAAGCAGGTCATGTAACCTAAGTCAGGTACCTTAACAACTTCAGGATGGGGGTGGTATAGCAGCAAGTTTCCACTGGCCTTGTGGATTTTGTGCTTGTACATAAAAAAATATATATAAAAAGTTTCCTCAGATTTTCTGTATTGCAGTGAAGAAATATTCGAACAAGCTTCGACATCTCATAATAGCAGTGGGAACTGGGTGATATGGTTATTTATGCCCTCAAGTCGCTAGTTCTCCCTCCTGGTTTACGACGTAGAATGAGGCAGATTTTACGGTTCTTATTCACCAAAAAAAAAAACATTTCTCATTTATATATCAGTAACAGTTTTGGTACCAATTGTAGTAGATGTAACAGCAGTAGCACGAGTAGTAGTAGTGGACCAGCAGCAGTAGTAGTAGTAGTAGTAGTAGTAAAAGTAGTAGCAGCAGTAGACTAATTAGTAGTAGTATTATGTGCAACAGTTGCAAGGAATGTAATAGTACTAGGTTTTGTCATTGCAGAAGTAGCAATAGCAATATTAGTAATATTATATTTACAGGAAAGCTCTAAATTCATAAGGGTTATGCAGTACCATTAATAATAGTAATAGATGTATTTGTACAAGTAGCTGCAATAGCAGTTATTGCTATAATACTAGTAGCAGCAGTTGTAAAATTAATAATGGTAATAGCAGTAATAATGCCAATAGTGTAAATAACATTATAATAGCAGCAGGAATACCAGTAATTTTAAAGTCGTGCTTATAAAAGCCTTAATAGCAAAAATAAAAATAGTACTAGTTAAAGCATTAGAAATAGAGGCAATAATAGTACCGTAGCAGTAATATCAATAATAGTAATAGTTAACATAAACAATAGTAACAGGAGTAGTAATAGCAATAACAATTGTAATACCAGTAATAGCAATAGTAATAATAGCAGCATTACAAGCAATATTAATAGCCATAATAGCACTAATATTAGTAATGGCAATATTAATACCATCAGAAGGAACAGCAAAAGCACCAGCAGTAGCACTTGCAGCAGTACCAGGAGTAGTGATACCTACATTAATATCAGTAGCAATATCAGCATTAAAAGACGTAGTAATAGCCATAGAAGTGCCAGTAGTATAAATAGCAGCAGTACCAGCGGTATCAATAGCAGCAGAATCAGTAGTAGCAATAGTAGCAGTACCAGTAGTAGCAATAGCAGCAGTATCAGTAGTACGAGCAGTGACAATAGCAGCAGCAATACTAGCAGTAGTAGTAATTGCAGCAGTAGTATAGAAACCGTTGCCGGAGGAGTAATTCCATCAATGTAATGCAGTGGATATAGAGACGTACTTTTGGTTGTGGCTTAAGTTATGACAAGAGAAAGTAAAGTTGGTGGAGGTTGGAACCAGACACCACAGGTAGGGTGGGTGTGAGGGTACATTGTGAGCGGGTGGGGAAGACGGTGGGTGGACGGGTGGCGTGGTCTTCCTACCTGGAGTCTACCTGGAGGTAGATGAGTAGGCACTCGGGTGAGTGGGCGTGCTAAGTATTTTGTCAGTAATCTGCTGGAATTTAAGTAAGTTCATTTAGGCACAGGTACACATAAGTACAACTACCATACATGGTAACTTATGTGTATATTACCTAGGATAACCCAAAAAAAAAGTGTGATTTATTTCCATTGGGGTCACTTGGGTGGAAAAAAAAAAAATATATATATATATATGGTGACAACAAAGGTGTTCTCGATGGCGTAGTGAATCTCATTAATAATAATATTAATAACAAGGCCGTGATTATCTTAGCAGGGCGAGTGATGGGAGGAATACGACAGTAGGTTTATTTTGGTAAACAATGCCTCGGCGCCGAACCCCGTGACGAAGTGTGCTGGGTCGTCCTTATTTCACATCTATCTTCCTACACTTCTACTGCTTCCAGCTGAGACATACAGACTGCACAGCGACAGTCGCTGAGTACATAGGAGAGAGTCCACTTGCTGATCTGTACACTCTGCACACGACTAGGTGCACATGATATTAGACACACACACACACACACACACACACACACATATATACACACACACACACACACACACATACACACACACTAGTGAAGAGGCGGGGCCAGGAGCTATGACTCGACCCCTGCAACCACAACTAGGTGAGTACACACAATATCACATGTTTATTGAAATAGAAACGAAACCAGCAGTGGAATGTAATGCGTGAATCATTAAATTGCTCTCCCTACTCTGTCTTTTTGATTGTTTTCAAGTTGATCAAATAAATCTCAAAAATCACATAAATCTAGAAACATAGAAGAAAATATCAGGGCTAGCCACAAAAATAAACCAGACCTACATTGTAAACACACAAACTATATACACGCGCGCACAGCGCCACCACTAGGCCAGCGCGTGCTCTGAGTATGGGGTCAATGACCGCAGTCTTGTTTGTGTAGGCACCTGAGATGGCACAAACTGGGCTGCCTGGCAGCCTCACTCAGCAAGGACTGTGCTTCCCTTCGCTGCCCACAACATCACCTCCTCTCTGAAATACATTACACGTGAATAACAAGCAAGGTTAGCAGACAGCGGCCTTGCGGGGTCAGTGACCGATGAGAGAGAGAGAGAGAGAGAGAGAGAGAGAATGGACTGGGGGTGGGGGAGTAGAGGAGGGGAGGGAGGCACCATGGCAAGCAGGGTCGGGAGGAGTGGGGTTGGTGGTTGGGGTTTGGGGACTGGGATTGCAAGTGGCAAGCTGGGGATGGAAGGGGGAATTGATCCTAGAGTGAAGGGGGAGAGGGTGATGGGTTTGTGGAGGAGAGTGGAGGTAAGAGGAAGGAGATAGAATAGGAGAGGGAATTCAATGAAAGAGCAGGTGAGGGGAAGAAAGGAAAAGAGAAGATAAGAAAGAGAGTGTATGGAAGACAAGAATAGGGGTGGCGATGGGAAAAGGCCAGCACAGAGGTGGGAGCAGAATAGGGAAGGTTTTTGTGTAAGTGCAAAGGGAGAAAGGGTTAGAGAGAGGTGTTAGGGTACGAGTGAAGGAGGGTAGCATCGAGGGGTACGGGTAGTGGTGGTGATGGTGGTGCAGGTGGTGGTGGTGATGGTGGTAGGGGTGGTGGTGGTGGTAGTAGTGGTGGTGGTGGTAGTGGTGGTATCGGTAGTGAGGATGGTGGTGATGATGGTGGCGGTGGTGGTGGTAGTGGTGGTGGTGGTGGTGATGATGGTGGTGGTGGTGATGGTAGTGGTGGTGGTGGTGGGGTGGTGGTGGTAGTGGTGGTGGTGTACAGCTGGCACACCATCACCAAGACTTACGTGGACCCGCGCAGCCACCACTGTGCAACACGGCTTTAACTGCGGGGGTCGTGTTGGGGTGTGGTGGGGGAAGCGACGGCCTGGGAGAGGGGAGGGCGCGGACCATGGTGAGGGAAGAGGAGGCGGGCTGAAGGTGAGGGGGAGAGCGGAAGGGGAAGGGAGGGGAGGCCTGAGGAGGGAGGGGATGGTTGAATATCTAGGTCAGTTGCTTCTTGCGGGAAGGGGTAAAATGCTAAGCCAGCAAATGCTTTCAGATGATTTTATTCGTATGGTCGCCTTCATGTTATTTCTGTGTGTATTTATGTGTGAGTACAATTGGATGTGTTTCTGTATTCGCTTACCTGTGCAAATATCGAACTCCAGCTCCTGTCTTTTGTTTGCGATACGTGCGCTGATACACGCACGGGAATGAGTGTCCTCATCCAGTTGAACTCGACTATTTATGGTTGTTGGGGGTCGAGTATCGGCTCCTGGCCTCTTCTCGCAAGTAGTCTTCATTGGTCACGCTCTTTTCTGGGACTCTATGGAATATATTTTTTAAACTGTACATGGAATATGCTACCACTATCTTCTATTAGAGATCATTCCTATTCTAGTCATCCTCAAGACTGAAGAATTACTTGGACTTCCACGTTTCTGGTCCCCCATGTGGTTGCAAATTCTCCCTTTCTATTTTTTTTTTTTTTTGTGATGGAAGTTTCTCATTATCAATAATCTTACATTTATCATGCGGATTCTTCTAATCATCTTCACTAACGTGTTTACCATCACTCTCGTAGTATTAAAATAACAGTGGTACATCACAGCTAATACCATCTTGGGCTCCCGCACTTCCAAGTGTGCTTACTATGTAGTCGTATGACTTTTCTCTGTTAATTTCTCCTTTCACATTAAAACTCCACTGGTTTTTTATTAGTAATACTGCTCCTCTACCTTCTCTGTTTCCTTTGTTCTTCTCACACTCTGATTTCCTGCTGGAGAGATCGCATCCATGAGTGTTATGATGTCTGGGGAGGCTTAGATTCTCTCTTCATTCCATTCGTGTCTCTTATTTGTGTCAACGTGTGTATGTGTGTGTGGAGAGAGAGAG
>WNWK01000698.1:180000-210000 GCA_009830355.1 Cherax destructor
GAATAAACAGATAAGAATGACGAAGTTAATCCATTGTGTGTGTGTGTTTGTGTGGTTGTAGGGGTCGAGTCATATCTCCTGGCCCCGCTTCTTCACTGGTCGCTACTAGGTCTACTTTCTCCATGTTCCATGAGCTGTATCATACCTCTTATTAAAGCTATGTATGGATCATGCCTCCACTACATCTACATCAGTCTCTACACTGTTCCACATCCTGACAACTCTGACTGAAGAAATACTTCCTAACATCCCGGTGATTCATCTGAGTCTTCAACTTCCAATTGTGACCCCTTGCTGCTGTGTCCCATCTCTGGAACATCCTGTCCTTATCCACCATGTCAATTCTTCTCAGTATTTTATGTCGTTATCATATCCCCTCTGTCCCTCCTGTCCTCCAGTGTTGTCAGGTTGATTTCCCTTAACCTCTCCTCGTAGGACATACCTCTTAGGATATAATCCTCGTAGGACATATCTCTTTGGACATACTCCTCGTAGGACACCCCCCTGTGTATGTGTGTGTACTCACCTAATTATATTCACCTAATTGTGGTTGCAGGGGTCGAGTCATAGCTCCTGGCCCCGCCTTTTGACTGGTGTGTGTTTTTTGGGTGTGTTTATTTGTCCGTGTGTGTGTATTACTCACATGTATGTGGTTGCAGGGGTCGATTCACAGCTCCTGGGCCCTCCTCTCAGCTGGTCGCTACTAGGTCCACTTCCGGTTTCAAGAGCCTCTTTTTAAAGCTATGTATGAATCCCGCCTTTACCACTTCATTCTCCAGATTGTTCCACTTCCTGACTGAAGAAATACTTTCTAACAGTGACTCATCTGCAGCTGCCTCTTGTTCCTGTATCACATCTCTGAAATGTTCTACTCTTGTTTATCTTATCAATTCATTTCAGTATTTTGTAAGTCGTTTCATATCCTCCTTATTCTTCCTGTCCTCTAGTGTCATCAGGCTGGGTTCCCTTAACCTCTCCTCATAAGACACCTTACTCCGGGACTAGTCTTGTTGTAAACCTCTACACTTTCTCCAATTTCTTGATGCGCTTGACCATTTTGGTCACCCTTGAGGACCCCCACTCCGACACCTCGTCACGTACTATCACTCGTTGTTTCCTTCCTGTCAGGTATTCCTTTATCCACTGCAGTGTTTTACTTGTTATTCCTACCTGCTCCTCTAACTTTTCCACCAGTGTCTTACAGTCCAAGAATATGCAATCAACCCATCTCTTTCTTTCTCCTGTCTTACTTCTGTTAGCTGAAGCTGTGCTAGTTGTTATGTACAAACACACTCCTTTCTAGGTGCTCCACCATTCTTCTCCTGATAATCTTCTGCATGACTTTGCATACCGTATATGTGAGCAACACTGGTCTGTCTCCTTTCTTAAAAAACTGGGACTACGTTTGTTGTCTTCCATATCTCTGGCATTTGCCCTGTTTTGATAGATCTGTTGAAGATTGTTATTAGCGGCACACAAGGAGAGATGTTATCTGGGCTCACTGCCTTTGAGGTGTCAAACTCACGTAGTAGTTTATTCACCTCCTCCCCGGTTGTGTGTATTGTGTCCAACACTAGTATATCCACCGTTTCTCTGATGCTTTCATCATACTCTTGCCTTGGTTTCTTGCTATTTGGTGGAGGGTTGTACATCACTACTATCACCACCTTGGGATCCCCAGTCTTCAGGATTCCTAATAAGTATTCCTTTGCTTCCCCTCTGTCCATTCTCATATTTTCTCAAAACTCCACAGGATACTGATGAGCAGTGCTACTCCTCTTCCCCTTTGTTCCTCTAACTTTCCTCATGATCTGATAGCCAGTCGAGGAGATTGCGTCTGTTATCATCTCCACATATTATGTCTTCGTGAGTGCTATGATGTCTGGGGAGGCCTTCATGATTAGTTCATGCCATTCCTCACTCTTATTTGTTATTTCGTCTGCGCTGGTGTACCATACCTTCAGCTCATGGGAAGGGGATGGGAGGGGTTTGCTTGGGTTGAGGGTAAGTAAGGTGAGTGGGATTTTGTGTGAGTGTGTGTGTGTGTGTGTATGTGTGTGTGTGTGTGTGTGTGTGCGTGTGTGGAGTGGGGTTACGGAGCAGAGAATCAATAGCAGAGAGGATCTCGCTGATAGTCGATACACCGGGTGTTGTTATCTCTTCGCGTTCTGTGATAACTCTCCGTCTCCTCCTTAATCAAATGGCTCATAATCTATGTATTCTCTCTCTCTCTCTCCCTCTCTCTCTCTCTCTCTCTCTCTCTCTCTCTCTCTCTCTCTCTCTCTCTCTCTCTCTCTCTCTCCTCATTTTCATAGATCTTCTGCTCCTCCTCCTTCAGGGCAAAGTCAGGGCTAGGGTAACGACTGTCGCTTTGTTGAATGTTTGACAAGAGCCTTGGAGGAGGTGAGAAAGGGAGTGAGATGAGGGAGTGAGGGCGAGGGGCGAGTAAAAGAGAGTGATGGAGAGGAGAGACTGATGAAGAGAGAGAGAGAAAGAAGAGAGAGAGAGAGAGAGAGAGAGAGAGAGAGAGAGAGAGAGAGAGAGAGAGAGAGAGAGAGAGAGAGAGAGAGAGAGAGAGAGAGAGAGAGAGAGAGAGAGACAGACAGACAGACAGACAGACAGACAGACAGACAGAGAGAGAGACAGAGAGAGAGAGAGAGAGAGAGAGAGAGAGAGAGAGAGAGAGAGAGAGAGAGAGAGTAGGGATTGCAAGATTCTTTATGAGGCACAAGTACGCTCACACCTTGAGTATGCTCCACTTTCTTGGTTTGCCTGCCCCAACCCCCTCTCATCTGCGACTGCTTGACTCCTGGATAGATCTGTCATTTCAGCAGATCCTTCAACACCGTAGGGATGTGGGCGGCCTTACTGTTATGTACAAGGCCAACATTGTCAAAGTACCACACTTGGCTCCACTTCGAGGACAGCGAGAAGCAAGCTTCTATACCACAAGACGGGCAGAAAGCAGCAACATCACTCTGGCTGTACCCTTCTCCAGAACATCACTTCATCTGAGATCATTTATCTCCAGGATGACTAGTGTGTTGAACACATTCGTACAGCATTATGATGTCAACGAGATAAAGTCAGTTGATCAAATGAAAATGCTGACCCACAGATGGCTCTAACTTTATCCTGTTCCCTACTTGTATGTTTCATAACAATAAAAATGCTTTCAAATGAGCTGATGTAGATAACAGCTCTTAGCTTGTCAATAAACTTAGGAACCCTTAACTTGTAAATAGCTTGTCAATAAAGCTAGGGATCCTTAACCTAACCTTGTCAAACCCTGTTTAAAGAGAGAGAGAGAGAGAGAGAGAGAAGTGAGGGAGAGGAGGGAGTGAGGGAGGGAATGAGTCAGAGGAGGGAGTGAAGGAGAGAAGGGAATAAGTGTGAGGAGTAAGAGAGGGAAATAAGAGAGTGAGGGAGCAAGGGATTGAAGGAAAGGAAGGAGTAAAGCAGTGAAGGAGAGGAGGAAGTGAAGGAGAGTGGGGAGAGGAAGGAGTAAAGGAGAGGAAGGAGTAAGAGGTGAAGAAACTAGTGGCAGCTTCTTTGTGTGAGGTGGTCACTGTCCTCACATGTTAATTGAATTCATAATTTTACCCTCATAAAACTTCCTTTACATTTTTCATCTGCATAAAAAAATGAAAGAAGGGTCAACAGGACCACGTCACTCTTGCACAAACAAGGAACAGACTTGAGATAAAGAGATTGTTCTTAGCTAAGGTCTTCCCAGCTGAATACCCTCTAGCAAGCTTGTCTCTAAGGTTGGGGTCTCGTAGCAGATACTTTAGAAGAACTAGTGTTTTTCCGTTCTAGACAAAGCTAAGATGGGTTGTTTTGGGAAGGAGGAGTAGTCGAGGGAGGGAAAGTGTCATCCACATAGCTTCTCCCTCCACTGTAGACCTTAATTGTAAGATTTGTCAGTTAAAAATAGGAGAGGAGATTTATTAAATGGAGAGTTAGAGGTATCGGGAAGATGGAGGGAATATTTTGAGGAATTGTTAAATGTTGATGACGATAGGGAAGCTGTGTATAGGGCAAGGAGGAATAACATCTTATAGGAGTGAGGAAGAACCAGTTGTGAGTGTGTCACTAGTAGTTCAGTGATAGTATTAAGATAAGAATAAAAAAAATGAAACAGTATACAAAAATGAAGTAACACTTACAGGCTGCAGAACACAGAAACATCAATGGATCAATCACATGGATAATGAAATAGGTAATAATGATATTTTTGCAGGTGTGGCAAAATAATAATGGATCTTGACATAGAAGATATGGCATTATGGTTTGCGGAAATTAAAATAGGTGAGACACTGATAATTAAATTGGTAATTTAGAATACTGGGGAATGCAGCACTGAATGAATTAATTGGTAAGTGAGAACACTGGAGAATGAAACAGTGAATGAACTAATGCATAGCATTAGCATATAAAAAGAACACAAGGGAAATGCAATGAAAATGGGACAAGGGCAAGAAAATAATAATACACAACACTGAAATATTTTGTAAATACAACACTGAATTAATACAAGTAAAAAAAATAAGTAAGCACTGCACTGGGTGATTGAAAAAAAATATTATACTGCACTCAAGTTACAGAAGAAATTGGATACAAAATAAATACTTACTTCAGGTATAGAGAATAACACAAAAGAACATAGATATGAAATGAGACACTCAATGAATGATAACACTAGAAAAAAATGATTGGAAATAAATGTACAAGAAAAAGACTGAAGATACAAGTCCTAGCGATTGGCAGAGAGCATGCATAGTTCCTTTGTATAAAGGCAAAGGGGACAAAAGAGAGTGTAAAAATTATAAGGGAATAAGTCTATTGAGTATACCTGGTAAAGTGTATGGTAGAGTTATTATTGAAAGAATTAAGAGTAAGACGGAGAGCAGGATAGCAGATGAACAAGGAGGCTTTAAGAAGGGTAGGGGGTGTGTAAACCAAGTGTTTACAGTGAAACATACAGGTGAACAATATTTAGATAAGGGTAAAGAGGTGTTTGTGGCATTTATGGATTTGGAAAAGGCATATGATACGGTGGATAGGGGGCAATGTGGCAGATGTTGCAAATGTATGGAATAGGAGGTAGGTTATTGAAAGCGGTGAAAAGTTTTTACGAGGATAGTGAGGCTCAGTTTAGAGTATGTAGGCGAGAGGGAGATTATTTCCCAGTAAAAGTAGGTCTTAGACAGGGATGTGTGATGTCACCGTGGCTGTTCAATATATTTATAGATGGAGTTGTAAGAGAAGTGAATGCTCGGGTGTTGGCAAGAGGTGTGAGGTTAAAAGGTAAAGAATCTAACACAAAGTGGGAGTTGTCACAGCTGCTTTTTGCTGATGACACTGTGCTTTTGGTGGATTCTGAAGAGAAGTTGCAGAGGTTGGTGGATGAGTTTGGTATAGTATGTAAAAGAAGGAAATTAAAAGTGAATATAGGAAAGAGTAAGGTGATGATGATAACAAACAAATTAGATAACAGAAGATTGGATATCAGATTGGAGGGAGAGAGTATTTAGGAAGTGAATGTGTTCAGATATTTGGGAGTGGATGTGTCAGCAGATGGGTCTATGAAGGATAAGGTGAATCATAAAATTAACGAGGGGAAAAAGATGAGTGGTGCACTGAGGAGCTTGTGGAGACAGAGAACTTTATCCATGAAAGCAAAGAGGGGAATGTATGAGAGTATAGTTATACCAACACTCTTGTATGGGTGTGAGACATGGGTTGTGAATGTTGCAACAAGGAGAAGGCTGGAGGCAGTGGAGATGTCATGTCTGCGAGCAATGTGTGGTGTGAATATAATGCAGAAAATCCGTAGTTTGAAGATTAGGAGGAGGTGTGGGATTACCAAAACTATTATCCAGAGTGCTGAGGAGGGGTTATTGAGATGTTTTGGACATGTAGAGAGGATGGAACAAAATAGAATGACATCGAGAGTGTATAAATCTGTAGTGGAGGGAAGGCGGGGTAGGGGTCGGCCTCGAAAAGGTTGGTGGGAGGGGGTAAAGGAGGTTTTGTGTGCGAGGGGCTTGGACTTCCAGCAAGCGTGCGTGAGCGTGTTAGATATTAGCGAATGGAAACAAATATTTTTAGGACTTGACGTGCTGTTGGAATGTAAGCAAGGAAACATTTATGAAGGGTTTCAGGGAAACCGGCAGGCCGGACTTGATTCCTGGAGACGGGAAGTACAGTGCCGGCACTCTGAAAGAGGGAAGTTAATGTTGCAGTTTTGTAGCTGTAGTGTAAACACACCTCTGGCAAGACAGTGATGGAGTGAGTGATGATGAAAGTTTTTTTGTCGGGCCACCCTTCCTTGGTGGGAAACGGCCTACGTGTTAATAAAAATAAAAAAAAGGTAATTGTATTTACTTATACGTTTAGCACCTAGCCTAAGACTATTGTTTAAATAGTTAAGTAAGACTAAGAATATAAGAGTAAGTAATATAGGGTACAGCCATTTTCTCACAATCGTTGGCCTGAAGTTAGAAACATAGGCGTCAGGAGATATTTGAATCTTGGGTAAAGATACAGTCACGTTTTAGGTTCTGGGGATTGGGATACTTGCACATAGCGTAATAAAGGAGAGCGATAATAATGGAACTTAATTACGAGACAAACTCTATAGCGTTGAAAAAGTGGCTCATTCAATCAGACACAGTATTACTCCTGTTCATAGACTCTTTAAGACCAAAGAATTTCAACACCGTAAGCCTCAGATAGGTACCTTGGTCTACTACCCACAGTACAAGTTTTCTTTCACTGATGGATCCCAGGTAAGTCAGGAACCATATCAGCAGTGTTAGAAAATTGCCAATTAACGTAAATACTCAGGTATTTCCTGATTTGCCCGAGGAAGAGCTCTTGAGCAGGCCACACCAACTTACCTCAGTGTAGTATGCAGCAGTCTACACTTACTGATATGTGTTACACAGTGATATTAATTGTGAACCTAAGTATATTCTTGCACAACTCGGAGGGGAAGGTCTGTTCACTAGTATAAGCTAAGCGTGGGATGGTTAGAACATGAAGAATAATGGTAAACAAAGTTAAATCGGAGGTTGTCACAAGGTAGAGTACTCGCCCCCATCCTCTTCTTCATCCTCAAATCAGACATAGACAGAGATGTCAACCATAGCACCGCTTCTTCTTTTGTAAACGATACTAGAATCTGCATGAGAGTGTCATCCATTCAGGACGCAGTAAATCTGCAAGCAGACATAAACCAAATTTTCCAATGGGCCACGGAAAACAATATGATGTTCAATGAAGACAAATTTATGTTATTCAGTTACGGAAAACTTGAAGGAATAATAGCTAGAACGAAGTATACTACAAACTCTAACCACACAATAGAGCGAAAAAGTAATGTGAAGGAATTGTGAGTGTTAATGACAGAGGACCTCTCCTTCAAGGATCACAAAAGTGTCACTGACTGGAAAATGATAGGATGGATAATGAGAACTTTCAGAACAAGTAATGCCAAGCCGATGATTATCCTTTTCATATCACTTGTCTCTCTAGGCTGGAATACTGCTGTACATTAACAGCTTCATTCAAGGCAGGTGAAATCGCTGACCTAGATAATGTGCAGAGAACCTTCACAAGTTCAGTCAAGCACCTTAATTACTGGGAACGTTTGGAGACTCTTGACCTGTACTCCCTGGAATGCAGGAGAGAGATACATCATAATCTACATTGGAAAATCCTAGAGGGAGGTCCCAGATCTGCATACAGAAATCACTCCCAATGAAAAGCAGGGGTGTCGTGAGTACATACACTAAAAGAAAACACAGTAAGTGTCTAGGGCCCAAGACTGTTCAATAGTCTCCCATCATACATAAGGGGAATTACCAATAGACCCCTGGCCGCTTTCAAGAGGAAACTGTGTCGTGGGGGTTCGGTGATGGACTTGGGCAACAACCACACACGCTGGATGTCCTGGTAACGTAAATTAATGGTATTAAGGGAGAGCGCCAGAGCCTGACCTTCTGTCTACTGTGCCTTGCCTTGAACTGAGGGCAGTGCCCGAGGGCACGCACGGCATTCAAAGAGACGCGTTACGTCACAGCAGTGACTCATAACGGTTAGTTTCACATAGGGAGGCGGTGAATCATGTAACGGTTATAACTGAAATACTACACATACACAGTACTACTAACAACTGGACAGATACCTAAAGTCGGTACCCGACCAGCCGGGCTGTGGTACGTACGTTCGATTATGTGCGGCCAGCAGTAACAGCCTGGTTGATCAGGAACTAATTAACTGGGAGGCCTGCTCAAAGACTCGGTCGCGGGGGCGTTGACCCTCGGAACGACCTCCAGGTAGGTAGTGTGGATTCTAATTGACGTGATAGTTAATTTTCCAATGTCAGTCAGATAAGGGCCTTTCGTGAGAGAACAATCGTCGGAAGGTGTCTTATTGACAGGAGAAATATACTTAGGAAGCACTTTGGGGGGTTGTCCTCGCAACTGTTTGCTTGCATGCAAGACTCAGTCTATTGCAGATCTCGGTTAATTTCCTCACAGGTTAAACAGCACTTGTCAAATTTCAATTTCAGGATTTCAATTGTCTTAGCTGGCAGTTTCCTCTGAACGAGTATACTGAAAATCCAGTCATTGCCTTTTACGTCCTGATAAAATGACAGTGAACGAAGGCTGTTGTACAGAGCGATTCTGGACGTTTGCAAATCTTACTAACAATGGGAAAGTGAGAGCAGGTCAGTTATCTCGTAGGTATATTTGGCGGTAATCTGAGCCTTATCACAATAATTAGCCTCCACGATTTCTGTAGTGTGCTTGTAATTAGCACCAGTTACGTTAAGTCCCTTTATAAGGTCATAAGCTTTTCCCTTGGACTGAATCCTCAAATAATTGAACTTACTTAGGTAATCAGTATCTGTCTGACTGTTAGAGAGATATTTAAAACTTCTATGGAAATCTTCAAAATCCCTTCCTCGCCTGTTGACAGCGTCAGTTTAAGCAGACTCAGCAGCAAATGAGGCGCTGAATTATTGCCTGATGACCCTTGCTTAGCGTTAATTATATTATTTTCCAGTCCGGGGTCTGACCTACGTGCCAGGATTTTCTTGTATTGCACGAGCTCTGAGTACAAAGTCTTGTCTTTCTTCAAGTCGGTACTAAACTACATTAGTATTGGACGAGGTATTGTCTTCGACTTCAAGCAATTGCTATTCCAAGTATTTATAAGAGGTTTCATAACTTTGTGTATGTCTGTTGGCTTCAAATTTGACGTAATTCACTGGATTTTCTTTGATCAACACCTCACAGGCATTAATCGACCTGGTGACCTAACCTTGCCTCCTAGAGAGAGCGCCTTTACTATACTCCAAAGAAGCCATGACAATCTGTTTATAACGTCAGCACAGTGATTCATCACTTCAGAACACAGACTGAGCAACGAAGTGTTGCTGGCAGCTTAGTTTGTGAGTCAGTCGACTATCATATAAACCTCTATCAGTGTAGTCGATACAGGTGGGTGTTGATCACTATTACTACACACAATAGCAGACAGTCGACTCATATTCCAAAATAACACAGGTTCAGACAACAAACACAACATGCATCTGTAATAATGCACACTGAGTTACAAGCTGCTTAAAACGTAAACTGAGGAGAGTGCTGACCCACCACACAGGGAATGCAAGGGTTTGTTTACATACAACCTGGGACCATCCCACTGACAGCTGACTCTTGGGTTAGTCGTGGCAGCATTGCCAGATGGTGCTAATGTGCACCATTTAGACTTTTCAATAGTGGTAACTACTGCTGGCTACTCCACTGTGTAAAATACGCTTCTTTCACTCCACAAAATGTTCTATGACTGTTTCGTGCGTGATTAGCGATTATTAATAATAATATACTATAGAATACTATTCATTGGCTCTATCGTAGGTTTCCATAGACCTCAATCCAGTTCGAAGGACCAGAGCTGTTGGGAAATACTGTTACCTGACAGACACACTGGTTAATTAACTATCACTTCAGTAAAAATCCACACTAAATGTCAGTCATCCCGAGCTTAACTTTACTGGTGAATAGACCTTATCGACTAGGCTGTGCAATAAAATACATTGATGATCATTTAATATTACTGTGCAACACCTATCAGTAAGTGTAGACTGCTGCACACTGCATTGATGACCTGCTCAAAACCCCAGGCACACAACTCCCTCCTTGGGCAAATTCTGAGTGTTTACAATAATTGTGCAATTTTCTAACACTGATGAAATAGTTGCTGATTTACATGGGATCTTTCAGTGAAAGGGAGCTTGTACAGTGGGCGGTATACCATGGTACCTCGCTGAGGCTTTTACTGGGGAAATTCTTTGGTTTTAAACAGTCTATGAATAGGGCTGAATGAGCCACTATGTATGATTGAATGATCCACTATGTATGATTGAATGATCCACTATGCCTGATTGAATGAGCCACTATGTATGATTGAATGATCCACTATGTCTGATTGAATGAGCCAATATGTATGATTGAATGAGCCACTATGACTGAATGTGCTACTATTATAGAATGATCCACTATGTCTGACAGAATGAGCCACTTTGTCTGGCAGAATGAGCCATTATGTCTACTCTATAGAGTTTAAGGTCTCGTAATTAATTGAGTGCCGGTCTTCTGATGCATCATTATTACAGTATGCACACACCGCCCACTCCCTAAAACATGATGATTGCCCTAGCGCCTATGATTCAAGCCCCTCCTGAGGCCTACCGTGGCACCTATGCTGCTAGTCTGAGGCCAACAGTGGTAAGACAATGGGTTTACCTCATGTTACTTATGAAGGACTATATTCTAGGATAAGTATTTAAACTATAATCTTTGGCTAGGTGCTAAACCTACTAGCAGCTTACAATTAATTAACTTACCATTAAGGCCGAAGGTGGAGGCCTGGCAATGTTGCTGTCTTCTCAGCAGAGTAAGCAGCTGAGATGCTTCTCCTAGCTCGACAACCCCTTCCCCTCCCGCTTAAAACCTCTATCCCATTTGTAAAGGTCTAGCCCTGGCAATTGGCTTAGTCTAGAACGGAAAAAAAACACTAGTTTCTCCACAGATACTTGTACTGCAAAAAACTGAGATAAGTGTATGGTAAAGACAAGGTTAAAAAGTCAATTTCTAATTTATTTTATGCTATGAACAGCAATATGACTTCTTGGGAATTATAGGCTATATTGATATCCTACCTGGTTTAGGCTTCCACCCCACTTATAATCGAAATTATCATGACTGACTGATCCTAGTATAGCCATACTAGCTAGAAAATCACCTATCTGAACTCCTTACAGACCGAGTAAATGCATTGGGGACAGGAATTCCTCTAGCACTTTCGAAGATTGAGCTTCAACTGGCTACCTCTGCTCTTTTTCTGGTTGTTCAGTTGTCTGGATATTTTGATGAGCTACGGAATATGAGGATCTCCAAACTTTGACACACTTGTAAGATATAATTAAGCACCAAGAATATGAGAATAACCGCTACGGTGCCCGTAACCTGGTGGCTAAAGCTCTCGCTTCACACGGCGAGGGTCTGCGTTCGATTCCCAGCGCGGGTAGAAGCATTGGGCGTGTTTCCTTACACCGGTTGTCTATGTTCACCCATCAGTAAAATGGGTACCTAGGAGTTAGTCGACTGGTGTGGGTCGCATCCTGGGACAAGGACCTAATTTGCCCGAAATGCTCAGCATAACAAGGGGCTTTCTATATAGTAGTATGTCATTGATGTCAGCTAGGACTGTATACTATGTACATGTACTTGTAGTAAATAAAGATATTATTATTATTATTATCCTTCAAACTGACGACCCGCAGCTCAAACAATAACTAATCTCTGTTAATTAATATAGTCCCCAAAGGCAGCGCTCTGATGTAGCATTCCCCAATAAATATGGTTATCAATTATTTATGATTTAAATTCCCTGAACTGATAATTACGTTTAAATCCCCACCGACGAATTTTTAGTATTTGTATTTTATGTTTAATTGGCGACCCACCTGAATCGAGCGCTGTGTTCACATTTTATTTGCAATATAACGAAATATTTATTAAATGCTTTCCATTAAAGCCTCGGAGGGAGATTTAACCATCAGATGGCAAATTTGGACAGTGGGAGAGGAGGGAGAAAATTATGAAGGAGGTAATGAGAGGATGAAGGGAGAGATGGGAGTGAGTGACCAAGGAGAAGTGATAGAGAGAGAGGAGGAAGTGAGAAAAACTAGTGAGTGCGGTAAAGGCATGAGTAAGAGGGAGGGAGAGCGAGAGTAGGAAGTGAAGAAGAGCAATGAGTTAGGGAGAGGAAACATAAGAACAAAATAAAGAAGAAACACTGCAGCAGGCCTACTGACCCATGCGAGGCATGTCCATGTCATTCCCCGGCTTAGACCTGACCACCTGGAGTTAATCCTCTCCAGGTAAACTCCAGGTAGTCAGGTCACTTCCATTTAAGGTAGGAGAACAGCATAAGACCTAGTAGCACAAGCTAGTCAGGTCCAACTCACACCCACTCATGAATTTATCTAACCTATTTTTAAAACTACACAAAGTCTTAGCTTCTATGACGGTACTCGGGAGTTTGTTCCACTCATCCACAACTCTATTACCAAACCAGTGCTTTCCTATATCCTTTCTGAATCTGAACTTTTCCAACTTGAAACCATTGCTGTGAGTCCTGTCTTGGCTGGATATTTTCAACAGGCTATTTACATCCCCTTTATTTATCCTGTTTTCCATTTATACACCTCAATCATATCCCCCCTAATTCTACGCCTTTCTAGAGAGTGCAGATTCAAGGCCCTCAGTCTATCCTCATAGGGAAGATTTCTGATACATGGGATCAACTTAGTCATCCTCCTTTGTACGTTTTCCAGAGCATTTATATCCATTCTGTAATACGGTAACCAGAACTGTGCAGCATAATATAAATGAGGCCTAACCAAAGATATATAGAGCTGAAGAACAATCTGAGGACTTCTATTATTTATACTTCTTGATATGAAGCCAAGGATTCTGTTAGCTTAAATTGCGAACACTTATGCACTGTTGTCTTTGTTTCAGATTACTGCTAACCAGAACTCCTAAATCCTTTTCGCAATCCGTAATATTAAGATCTACATTATTCAGTTTATATGTGGCATGGTTATTTTCCTGTCCAACATTTAGAACTTTGCATTTGTCTATATTAAACTGCATCTGCCACTTCTCCGACCACTGCATCAGTCTATTCAAATCATTCTGGACTGCTATGATGTTTTCATTAAAATTAATTGGACGGCCTATTTTGGTGTCATCAGCAAATTTGCTTATGTCGCTATTTATTCCCTCATCTATGTCGTTTATGTAAATTGTGAACAATAAGGGGCCTAAAACTGACCCCTGTGGAACACCGCTTGTGACGTGTCCCCATTCTGATTTCTCCCCATTTATGCAAACTCTCTGCTGCCTATTTGTCAACCATGCCTCTACCCAGGAAAAATTTTCTCCTCCTATTCCGTGTGCCTTAAGTTTCCTCAATAGCCTCTCATGTGGAACTCTATCGAAAGCCTTACTGAAGTCCATATACACAATATCATATTCATTACCATGATCTACCTCCTCAAACACCTTAGTGAAAAAAGTTAGTAAATTCGTAAGACAGGAGCGCCCCTTAGTAAAACCGTGTTGAGATTCATTAATCAATTTATGCCTTTCAAGATGGCTACGAATTGCCTCGGCAATTATTGATTCCATAAAATTACCAACTATGGAGGTAAGGCTTATTGGTCTATAGTTCGAAGCTAAGGACCTGTCATCTGCCTTGTAAATAGGTATTACATTTGCCATTTTCCACTTATCTGTCACTATGCCAGTTTGTAGTGATATATTGAAAAGATTAGCTAAAGATTTGCTAAGTTCCTCTTTACATTCCTTTAAAACTCTTGCAAACAGTTCATCAGGGCCTGGGGATTTGTTAGGTTTTAATTTCTCTGTTAGTCTGAGGACCATGTCACTAGTTACCCCAATCGAGCATAGTCTATTATCTTCCTGTTCTACATAATTTATTATTTCTGGAATTTCGCTAGTATCTTCCTGAGTAAAAATTGAGAGGAAGTAAGTATTGAAAATTTCACACATATCCTTATCACTGTCAGTGATCTGACCTGAGTTACTCTTAAGTGGGCCTATCATGTCCCTAATCTTACTTATGTATACCTGAAAAAACTCTTTTGGGTTAGTCTTCGAATCCCTTGCGGCCTAAGCCTCATAATTCCTTTTTGGTTTTATTATTCCTTTTTTATTTCTCTCTTTAATTGAAAATATTGATTTCTTAGCTACCCTTCCCCTCTTTTGATACACCTAAATATGCCTCTCTTTTGACCAGTGAGATGTTTTAATCTATTGTTCATCCATTTAGGATCATTTTTGTTAGATCTAATTTCCCTACTCGGAACAAAAGTTGTCTGGGCAGCTAGAACTACGCTCTGGAAAACGTCATATTGGCAACCAAAACCACCTACCTGACCCATAGTAAGGTCATCCCAATTAAGCCCACCCAGGTAATTTCTCAGCCCCATGAAGTCAGCCAAGCGAAAGTCTGGAACAGAGACTTGATTGCAGTTACCTGGGTAATTCCATGATATATTGAAACTAAGTGATTTGTGGTTGCTTTCCCCAAGCTCATCATTAACCTCAAGATTATTAATTAGTGATTCTTTGTTGGCAAGAACCAAATCAAGCAAGTTGCTACCTCTAGTTGGTTCTGTCACAAACTGTTTTAAAAAACAATCCTGAACCGTATCAAGAAAGTCACTAGACTCAAGATTTCCTGTCATATTGTTCCAATCAATTTGTCTAAAGTTAAAATCTCCCATTAACACAACATTTTCATATGTAGACGCCTTATGAATTTCGTCCCATAGCAGCTTACTGCGCTCCCTATCAAGACTTGGGGGTCTGTAAATCACACCCTAAATTAATTTTTCACGAGAAGGAGAAAGCTGGTGGGAAGAGGAGGTGGGTGTGGGAGTGATGAAGCGGGGAGGGGATTTAAGGAAGTGAAGAGGTGGTGTCGAATGAAGGAAGCAGAAAGGGTAGATTAGTGCGGGTTACTGTTCACCTGTAGGTTACCAGTAGTGGGAGGTCACCGGTCCTCCCCAACACCCCGGCCCAGACCAAGACCATTCCTCCTGGTTGCTGGCTTGATCGATCACGCTGTTTGTACCTGCCGCCCACAGCCAAACGTATCCACCACAGCCCAGCTGATCAGGGACTGACTTGAGGAATCTGCCGAGTTCCCTTCTTGAAGACAGCCGGGGACAGAAGGTTTTTTTCTCTTTATGCATGAAGGGAGGGTGTTGAAGAGCCATGGTCTCTTTACACTTATTAAGTTCTATTTCAGTGTACTCATCACTTCCTCGGTGCAAGATACCTCCGGTGGAGGTATCTTGCACCGTCTGCCAAGCCTTCTGTGTTCATTCCAGGTACTGTCATAAAGTTCCCTAACTCGAATTTCCGCTGGCTTCCTGGGTGAAATATGGCAGCGGCGTAGATCACGCAGCTCAGTACTCTCTTTTGTGAAGCAGCATGGAAAATTTCACTGCAATAGATCGTTCTGTTGATTTTAGATGGTCAGTTTATGTCGCGGTGCGTTGTTGCAATTTTTTTGTGTAACAGAATGGAATTTTTGAAAGAAAGAATAACATGTTTGTTTGTGTGAAATTCTGTTTCATGTTCGGTAATACGGATAATGACACTCATAAAATGCTTCAGCAAGCATTAAGCGACAAAGCAATGGGAAGGACACAAGGACACAGTTTTTTAATTATTTTCTTGACTCAAAACAGGACGAACATCATTTGAGGATGATGAACACTCTGGTCGTCCATCTACGTCAACAACAGACACTAACATTGAAAAAAAAGTGAGGAACGATATTCATGCAGATCGCCGTCAGATTATCCAGGACATTGAAAGTGTTGTCGGAATTTCTTATGGGTCGTATCAAAGCATTTTGACTGAAAATTTAAACAGGAGGCGATTGGCTGCAAAATTTGTGTCCCGCTTGCTGACTCAAGACCAGAGAGACCATAGTTTTCTGGCCAACACAACACACCCTCCCTACCCCCAGAAGTAGCCCACTGTGACTTCTTTCTCTTCCCAAAAACAAAAATGGCAGTCATGGGGTGGTGTATTAACGACATGGAGGACATTCAAACAGAATCGCAGGCCGCCCTAAATGCCACCTGGAAAGAATTCCAGAAATGTTTCGAGAAGTGGCAGAGACGCTGAGATGAGTGCATAGTCTCCAAAGGAGAGTACTTCGAGGGAGACAACTCCAACTAGGAGATTAGATAAGCTTATATACTGTTTTCGAGGCAGTTCAGGAACTTTTTGATAACACGTTACATGTATAGATTAATAAGTATCTTTCTCGTCTACGTTCTAAGGGGTACAGTTCAAGGGACTTCAGGCGCTCCCAGTTATTTAAGTGCTTGACTGAGTTTATGCGAACTGTGAAGGTTCTCTGTACATTTACCAGTTCTGTAATTTCGCCTGCTCTGAAGGGGGTCGTTAATATACAGCAGACTTCCAACCTAGAGAGGAGGGAGTGACATGAAAAGTGTCATCATTGGCTTCGCATCTCTCATTTTGAAAGTTCTAGCTGTATAACCTATCATTTTTCTTGCAATTGCGATAATGACATTGTTGTATTCCTTGAACTGACATCTTAAGACATTATCACTCCCACGTCCCACGTCTCACACTTACTTTACGCTCTGCTGAGTGATTTGAATTTGTCTTGTACTCCGAGGTGAGGAGGTAGAAGGTTTCGATGCAGAGAGGAGATTAAGAGAATTTTCTCAGGGAAAGTGCAAAATAAATTAGGGGAAGAGGGTAGGGAAAGGAACGAGGGGAGAAATTTTGAGGAGAATGTTTTCTGTATGTGTGTGTGTGTGTGTGTGTGTGTGTGTGTGTGTGTGTGTGTGTGTGTGTGTGTGTGTATGTGTAGTTGTACTCACCTAGTTGTGGTTGCAGGGGTCGATTCACAGCTCCTGGCTCTGCCACTTCACTGGTCGCTACTAGGTCACTCTTCATGCTTCATGAGCATTGTCATACCTCTTCTTAAAGCTATGCATGGATCCTGCCTCCGCTACATAACTTCACAGACTATTCCACTTTCTGACAACTCTGTGACTGAAGAAATACTTCCTAACATCCCTGTGATTCATCTGAGTCTTCAACTTCCAACTGTGACCCATTGTTGCTGTGCCCCATCTCTGGAACATTCTGTCTCTGTCCACCTTGTCGATTCCTCTCAGTATTTTATATGTCGTTATCATATCCCCCCTATCTCTCCTGTCCTCCAGTGCCATCAGGTCGATTTCCCTTAATCTCTCCTCGAAGGACATTCGAGGAGAGGTGTGGGTTCCAAACTGGTGCTACATACTCCAATATAGTCCTAACGTACACGGTGTACAGGGTCCTGAACGATTCCTTATTAAGATGTGTGTGTGTATGTGTATGTGTGTGAGTGTCAATTCCTTCACACACACACACACACACATATATATATATATATATATATATATATATATATATATATATATATATATATATATATATATATATATATATATATATATATATATATATATATATATGTCCGATTAGGTAAAACTTGCGATTTTGGCTTAAATAGCAACGCTCACCTTGCCATATAAGACAAGTGAAAATTTGTGTATGCAATAATTTCGCCAAAATCATTCTGAACATAACGAAAAAATATATTTCTTTGTGTTTGTTTATTATTAAATTAATATTAACGTATCTAAAATATATTTAGTTGGGTTATGCTAAATTAAATTGCTCTTGTTGTAATAAGGTTAGGTAGGTTTTCAAAGTTTCTCTTGGTACAAAATTATAAATTTTTTCATTAACATAAATGAAAAAATATATCTTTAAACGTATAAGAGAAATTTTAGAAAGGACTTAATTTTAGATGAGTTCTTGCTAATTGACCAGTTTTACCTAATCGGCACGACATATATAGTATATATATATATATATATATATATATATATATATATATATATATATATATATATATATATATATATATATATATATATATATATATATATGGGTTGTGAGGACAGAGACTACAAACCTCAGACAAGCCAAAGGACATAGTTTTAGTAGCGCCTCTTGTGTCATGCTTCATGTTGTGCACAACGTTGAGCACATGACACGAGGCGCTATTATGATGAATAAACAGTGGCGCGCATGCGCGTCTTGCAAACTAAAGAACGTCATTCGAGCACGTGACCTCACGAGAGAGAGAGAGAGGGGGGTACGGGATCCCGTGTACGCAGCACCAGCGTGGTGACCTCACCTTATACTCAACGAGATATATGAAAATGTATAAATGAGCTTAGCATTACAACTCCGGTAGGGAGGAGAACCATGGGGGGGATATAATTACGACGTACAAGATACTCAGATAACTGTTGATAGGAGAATGTTAATGACAAAGGGGCACAGATGGAAGCTTAGGGAGCAGATAAATGACAGAGACTTCAGAAAGCACTTGTTTAGTCTGAGGTGGTTAGGAGGAAGAACGGTGTAAATGAAGAAATGATGAGCGAGGATTTCATACACAGTTTTATGAGTATGTGTTACAGGGCTCAGCATGTTAGAATATGGTCCTTCGTGTGTAGTTGAAACGAGGGGATAAGAGCAATGAATTGACTAGGTGAGGAGAAGCCTTGGTAGTGGTGATAGCAGCAGCAGTGGTGGTGGTACTAGCAGCAGCAGTGGTGGTGATAGTATCAGCAGCAGTGGTGGTGGTAGTAGCAGCAGCAGTGGTGGTGGTAGTAGCAACAGCAGTGGTGGTGGTAGTAGCAGCAGTAGTGGTGGTGGTAGTATCAGCAGCAGTGGCGGTGGTATTAGCAGCAGCAGTGGTGGTGGTAGTATCAGCAACAGTGGTGGTGGTAGTAGCAGCAGCAGTGGTGGTGGTAGTAGCAGCAGCAGTGGTGGTGGTAGTAGCAGCTAGTTGGGGTGGGCAGCAGCAGTGGTGGTGGTGCAGCAGCAGCAGTGGTGGTGGTAGTAGCAGCAGTGGTGGTGGAGAGCAGCAGTGGTGGTGGTAGAGCAGCAGTGGTGGTGGTAGTAGCAGCAGCAGTGGTGGTGGTAGTAGCAGCAGTAGTGGTGGTGGTAGTATCAGCAGCAGTGGCGGTGGTAGTAGCAGCAGCAGTGGTGGTGGTAGTAGCAACAGCAGTGGTGGTGGTAGTAGCAACAGCAGTTGTGGTGGTAGTAGCAGCAGCAGTGGTGGCGGTGGTGGTGGTGGTGGTGGTAGTAGCAGCAGCAGTGGTGGTGGTAGTATCAGCAGCAGTGGTGGTGGTAGTAGCAGCAGCAGTGGTGGTGGTAGTAGCAACAGCAGTGGTGGTGGTAGTAGCAGCAGTAGTGGTGTTTGTAGTATCAGCAGCAGTGGCGGTGGTAGTAGCAGCAGCAGTGGTGGTGGTAGTAGCAGCAGCAGTGGTGGTGGTAGTAGCAGCAGCAGTGGTGGTGGGTAGCAGCAGCGTGGTGGTTGTAGTAGCAACAGCAGTTGTGGGGAGTGCGCAGCAGTGGTGGCGGTGGTGGTGGTGGTGGTAGTAGCAGCAGCAGTGGTGGCGGTGGTGTTGGTAGTAGTAGCAGCAGTGGTAGTGGTGGTGGTAGCAGCAGCAGCAGTGTTGGTGGTAGTAGCAACAGCAGTGGTGGTAGCAGCAGCAGTGTTAATGGTAGTAGCAGCAGAAGTGGTGGTAGTGGTAGCAACAGCAGTGATAGTGGTGGTAGCGGCAGCAGTGGTAGGAGTGGTAGCAGCAGCAGTTGTATCAGCAGCAGTGGTAGTAGTGGTTGCAGCAGCAGTGGTAGCAGCAGGAGTGGTGGTGGTGGTAGCAGTAACAGTAATGGCAGTAGAAGGAATAATGATTTTAGCAGCAGCGGTGGTGGTGGTAGTAGCAGCAGCAGTGGTGGTGGTAGTAGCAGCAGCAGTGGTGGTGGTAGTAGCAGCAGCAGTGGTGGTGGTAGTAGCAGCAGCAGTGGTGGTGGTAGCTACAGTGGAACTGGAGGTAGCAGCTGAATTGGTGATGGTTGTAGCAGCAGCAATGGTGTTGGGGTAGCAGCAGCAGTGGTACTGGTAGTAGCAGCAGCAGTAGTAATGGTGGTAGCAGCAGCAGTGGAGGTGGTGGTAGCATCAGCAGTGGTGGCAGCACCTGTGGAAGTAGTGGAAGCAGTAGCAGTGGTGGTGGTGGTAGCAGTAACAGTAATGGTAGTAGAAGGAATAATGATTTTAGCAGCAGCAGCAGTGGTATAGCAGCAACAATAATGGTGGTTGTAGCAGCTGCAGTAGATGTGACAGTGGTAGCTGCAGTGGTACTGTAGGTAGCAGCTGAATTGGTGATGGTGGTAGCATCACCAGCGGTGTTGGGGTTGCAGCAGCAGTAGTACTGGTGAGAGCAGCAGCAGTGGTACTGGTGGGAGCAGCAGCAGTGGTGGTGGTGGTAGTATCTGCAGTGGTGCTGGTAGTAGCAGCAGCAGTGGTGGCTGTGGTAGTAGCTGCATTGGTGCTGGTATTAGCAGCAGCAGTGGTGGCGGTGGTAGCAGCCAGTGGCGGTGGAGCCACATGGAGGACAAGAAACATGAAGGGCTAAGACGATGGAGGTGGCACTGGAAAACTTCATGTACCAACACGTAAGGGACACTACCAGAGAGAGATGACAGGATGAACCAGCGAGACTGGACCTAATATTCACCTTGAGTAGTGCAGATATTGAGGACATCACATATGAAAGGCCCCTTGGGGCCAGTGATCTTGTGGTTTTAAGCTTTGAATACACAGTAGAGTTACAAGTGGAGGGGGAAGCAGGAAGGGTGGACGAATAAAGCCAAACTACAAGAAAGGGGACTACGTGGGCATGAAGAACTTCCTGAACGGGGTTCAGTTTGACAGAGAACTGGCAGGGAAGTCAGTAAACGAGATGATGGACTATGCGACAACAATATGCAAGGAAGCTGAGGAGAGGTTTGTACCCAAGGGTAACAGGAATAATGAAAAAGCCAGGATAAGCCTGTGGTTCACCCAAAGGTGTAGGGAGGCCAAAACCAAGTGTACTAGGGAATGGAAGAAGTATAGAAGGCAAAGGACCCAAGAGAATAAGGAGAGCAGTCGTAGAGCCAGAAATGAATATGCACATTTAAGAAGGGAGGCCCAACGACAATATAAAAATGACATAGCAGCGAAAGCCAAATCCGACCCAAAGCTGTTGTACAGCCACATCAGGAGGAAAACAACGGTCAAAGACCAGGTGATCAGGCTAAGGAAGGAAGGAGGAGAGATCACAAGAAACGACCGCGAACTGTGTGAGGAACTCAACATGAGATTCAAAGAAGTGTTCACAGAGGAGACAGAAGGGACTCCAGAAAGACGGAGAGGTGGGTACACCACCAAGTGTTGGACACAATACATGCAACCGAGGAAGAGGTGAAGAGGCTGCTGAGTGAGCTAGATACCTCAAAGGCGATGGGGCCGGACAACATCTCTCCATGGGACCTGAGAGAGGGAGCAGAGGCGCTATGTGTACCCCTAACAACAATTATCAACACATCTATCGAAACAGGAAGATTACCTGAGGTATGGAAGACAGAAAATGTAGTCCCAACTTTTAAAAAAGGAGACAGACATGAAGCACTAAACTACAGACCAGTGTCAATGACATGTATAGTATGCAAAGTCATGGAGAAAATTATCAGGAGAAGAGTGGTGGAACACCTAGAAAGAAATGAGCTTATCAACGACGGCCAACACGGTTTCAGGGACGGGAAATCCTGTGTCACTAACCTACTGGAGTTCTATGATAGGGTGACAGCAGTGAGACAAGAGAGAGAGAGGGGTGGGTAGATTGCATTTTCTTGGATTGTAAAAGGCGTTTGACACAGTTTCACACAAGAGATTAGTGCAAAAGCTGGAGGACCAGGCAGGGATAACAGGGAAGGCACTTCAATGGATCAGGGTATACCTGTCAGGAAGACAGCAGCGAGACATGGTACATGGCGAGGTGCCAGAGTGGGAGCCTGTGACGAGTGGGGTTCCTCAGGGGTCAGTTCTAGGCCCGGTGCTGTTTCTGGTATTTGTGAACGACATGACGGAAGGAATAGACTCCGAAGTGTCTCTGTTTGCAGATGATGTGAAGTTGATGAGAAGAATTCAATCGGACGAGGACCAGGCAGAACTACAAAGGAATCTGGACAGGCTGCAAGCCTGGTCCAGCAATTGGCTCCTGGAGTTCAACCCCACCAAGTGCAAAGTCATGAAGATTGGGGAAGGACAAAGAAGACCGCAGACGGAGTACAGTCTAGGGGGATAAAGAATACAAACCTCAGTCAAGGAAAAAGATCTTGGGGTGAGTATAACACCAGGCATATCTCCTGAGGCGCACATCAACCAAATAACTGCTGAAGCATACGGGAGCCTAGCAAACCTACGAATAGCATTCCGACATCTTAATAAGGAATCGTTCAGGACCCTGTACACTGTGTACGTTAGGCCCATACTAGAGTATGCAGCACCAGTTTGGAACCCACACCTAGCCAAGCACGTAAAGACTCTAGAGAAAATGCAAAGGTTCGCAACATGACTAGTCCCGGAGCTAAGGGGTATGTTCTACGAGGAGAGGTTAAGGAAAATCGACCTGACGACAACTGGAGGACAGGAGAGATAGTGGGGACATGATAACGACATATAAAATACTGAGAGGAATTGACAAGGTGGACAGAGACAAAATGTTCCAGAGATGGGACACAGCAACAAGGGATCACGGTTGGAAGTTGAAGACTCAGATGAATCACAGGGATGTTAGGAAGTATTTCTTCAGTCACAGAGTGGTCGGGAAGTGGAATAGTTTGGGAAGCGATGTAGTGGAGGCAGGATCCATTCATAGCTTTAAGAAGAGGTATAATAAAGCTCATGGCGCAGGGAGAGTGACCCATTAGCGGCCAGTGAAGAGGCGGGGCCAGGAGCTATGACTCGACCCCTGCAACCACAACTAGGTGAGTACGGGATCAGAGAGTCATGGAGTTTTATGACTCTGATCGCAGGTTCTATCCCCGCCCGTGGTATGTGTTTTTTTTTAGCAATGGTGGTGGCAGCAGCAGCAGCAGTTTAGCCAAAGGAATTTTGTAATGTTTATCCATGATCCAGAAGACAGTAAATCGACAGACTCCTTATATAAGAAACTTTACATCTAAGAAGGCAAGTTCTTTATGAAAAAACACTGTGGTGTATAAGAAAAACAGTTGTATTCTGGGATTACCAACAGACACTCATCCTCTGCAAGGAGAGACTCTGGTAGGAGCATCACGTGATCAAATATCAAATGGGGAGGTTAGGTGAAGTTTCTAAGTTAGGTTACAACTTTCAAATTCCTGATTTGAGCAACAGCGATTGAAGTAGCATTTGAAGAGGGAATTAGATGAAACATTTCTGCAAAGGAATCACTATTCAATATTAGATGTGACGTCAGATGCACTGAGGAGACGGATGTCTTTCCTCTCAATTGCCTCGTGAATATCGACTGTGGAGGAAATTTTCCCAGATGTTAGAGAGGAAGTATCGCCAGGTGTGAAAACAATGCTTTAAACAAGAGAAGAGAGAGCTTCCTCAGGTGTGAGAGTAGTACTCTAGGTAAGGGAAGAAAGAGACAGAGTTTTCCCAAGTGAGAGAGTGGTACTCTTGATAACGAATAGAGAAAGTTTCCCAAGGTGTGAGAGTAGTACTCTTGACAAGGGTAGAGAGAAGCTTTCCCAGGTGTGAGAACTGCATTCTAGCCATAGACGAATGAGACTTAAATTGAACTTAAGCCACTGAATAAGGAAATATTTTCTATGCAGAAATGCATTTTGACTGTTAATGGCAATATAATTGCAGAAATCTGAGTTTTCGAAGATTAATTGGAAACCATTCTGATGACTAAATTATAGAGTGAAAATTGAAGTGATTTTGAATGCTGTTTCCTATCTCCATCAGACAACCCAATATATTTAGGGTATATAACAGTGAGACATAGCTGCCAAGTCACACACATCTGGAGTACCTGGCTACCTGGAGGGTGTTCCGGGGGTCAATGCCCCCGCGGCCCAGTGATCGACCAGGTAACACAATGTGCCATTCTTGTTTATGTTTGTAATAATTCTCTATCTAGTATAGTCTGGTTGGAGGTTTTTGGGCCCCAGCCAGGTGCCAGGCCTATGAGTGAGTGAGAGTGTTGGAGAAGCGAGGGAGAGAATCCACGTAGTATATTTAGTGAACATTTTATGTGATTAGATCTATTGCGGTGATGTATTTTTTTTTCTTGATCATACAACTTGTTCTAGTTTTTGATGATGTGGTGGTGGAGGCAGTAACGATGGTTAAGGTGCCATTCGGGTTGGTGTGGATGGGGAGTGTAGTTCAGGCAGACTGGCAGGCCCCTCCACTTGCTGTTTCATCACATTAACTGCTTTTAAAGCACCAGGTTTTTTTTTTACGTCATTCACTAGTTTTTACCTGTGCCAAAGTTCTACTTAGTCTCTTTTTCCTTATTTATATGCTATTACCTCAAATCTTGTTAAAAAATTACTTTTTTTTTTTTTTACACAATAGTTCTGTTGTCTCTTGGTTGGCATATTGCCCATCTGAACATTTTAATCATGTATATATATACAGCCTATTCAAGGATGAACACACATGTTCACTATAATTTATCGAACTAATGTTTAACACTGCATTTTATTTATTCCTTTCCTTTGACAGGCGGTGGCAGCATTTATCTTATTTCATAACTATGTATTCAATATCTTGTTTTCCAACTTATTTTTTTTTTTTAGATTTCACGTAAAATCCCTTTTATTGGCATCAAGCTGTACGATCCACCACACAGGTAGCAAATGAGCAAGAGTGAGTCCGCACGGCCACATTATGTTGCTTTGGGAATTTAATTTAGCTTAAGAAGCAATTCATGGGATTGGTTGCATGAAAGACGTGTGGGTCCAAAAGGCTACAATCGTTCAAGTTAGAAGTAAAGAGAATGCCGAGGAGATCGACTTTGTTCAAAGCAGATCAACCGTAAAGTCATCAGAACGAAACAAATGAAGAAAGCAGGACGTTCAGAAGATAAGCGAGATATTTTTATCAAAAGGCCGGAGTGAGTGCTCGAAGCTGTGCTTCGTGATCCATGATGTAATGGCAGGAGACCGCTGGCAGAATCTGAAGCCTCTCGTCTTCTGTTTAACCGCTTTGGAAGACGGTCTATACAACCATTGTTTGAAGGTGGAGGAGAAGCCAAGTCTAGTCGCAGCATGAGACGCAATGGTAGTCCAGACTGCAGTGGTAGCAGAAGCGGAGGTGGTAGTAGGGACAGAGAAGGAGCAGGAGCGGATGCAGAGTAGTAGTAGCAGAAGAAGCAGCAGTAATGGCTATATTTACAGCGGTAAGTGGACTAAAGGGACTGCAGTTAGCGGCGCTGCTATCGTACAATGAGTAGTGATAGTAAGACTTTAAATATTTGTAGCCGATATTACAATAATATAGAAAATAGTGATGATAATGACTGTTGCAAAAAATGGCATTATTGGTAACAGTAGTAACATAACATTAATGAAAGTCAATTTTAACATACATAAGAGTTTATTAAGGCATTAACAATACGGGAAAAATTTCGTTTGAGTTGTGGCGGTAACAGTGGCCATGAGATAACGGTAATAGATAACGGAAAGGAATGGTAGCAACAGGAGCAGTAATAATGATTAACGGCAACAATAACAGTACATGAGTAACGGTAGCATAAACGGCGGCAGTAGCTGCGGAGGAAGGAAGTGAAGGTATTAGTATAGTAGTAGTAGTAGTGTGGTGGGGTTATTGTGGGCTGGGGTCAATGATTCCTCAATGGGAGCATAGCAGCCAGCTAACCAGCCAGCCAGCTAGCCAGCCAGGCAGCTAGCCAGCCAGCCAACCAGTTAACCAGCCAGCCAGCCAGCCAGTTAATCAGTCAGTCAGGCAGCCGGCAAGTAAACTAGATAATAAGTAAGTCAGCCACCTAACCAGTCAGTCAGTCTGCCAACCAATTAGCCCCCCAACCAGCGAGTCAGACAACCAGCCAGCCAGTCAGCCAATAAATCAGCCAGTTAGGCAGCCTGCCAGGTAACCAGTTAGCCAACCAGCCAGGTAGCCAGCCAGTCAACCAACCTCTCAGCCAACTAGCCAGGTAGCCATCTCCTGGTGTGGTAACTTTCTCCTGCTGGTTATAACTAGAACGGGATCTCCTCACCTTCTCATTCGAGTAAATCTTCCAGATATGGTGCGTGATCAGGAGTGCACATACACACACACACACATTCTTAAGCAGGATAGCGTGTGCCTTGAGGCAACATGTGTGGTATTACTGGTGCTTAATAATGGTTACAGTGATTTGTAAGTGCTGATGAAGTAGGCAAGTAGAGTCCGTGTTGCTCTTCTGGCAACGATTTCTGTGAGCAGTGGGATGTAAGGATATAACCACCGAGAGTTGTATGTCTCTCAGCATGTGTATTTTGAGAGTTTATTTTAATCCCTATTTCAGGGATTAAATTATTCAAGACTGAGGGTGAAGAGGTGAAATGCAACCTTAATGGTCCTCTTGTAGTCAATATGCTTTAAGCCCCATTAACCCCATATTTGCGGGTAGTGAATTGTGGTAGTGAGTTGATCGTGATGGAAGTGGTGACAGTTGAATCATAGATAAAACAATTATGCGAGAGTTTCTTTATAAATCACATGATGTTCACAGTGATAACTGGATCTTGGGTAATGTGTTTGATCCTTTGACTTTATATGACAGTATTGTGATTGATCCTTTGACATTATTAAACTGTAATGTGTTTGATATTCAGATTTGTTATTCTTTGATGAGTAGAATCTTGAACTTCGTTACATCACCACCAGTAGACGACAACCTATGGTACCGGTATACGGCTTCTCTGTACGACGACCCTAAAGTAGGGTGATCAGTCAGCGTGGGGTAGACTGATCTGTCTGGTGTAGACTGATCTGTCTGGTGTAGACTGGGAGACTGGGTAGGCTGGAGAGTTAGAGGTGGACTGTGATACATAAATGGTTTTGAAAAGCGACAAGTTGAAGATTGAGACACTTATTCAAAAAATATATATATATATATATATATATATATATATATATATATATATATATATATATATATATGTAATATATATAACTAAAAAGGAAAGACAGGGAAAAACAGGTTACTCTGATACAGAGTTTGCAGGTTCGAGTTCTGCTGTGGACATAGAGACAATGTTTGTAAATAATTTCGTCTGTTTGCGATTGTTACATATATATATATATATATATATATATATATATATATATATATATATATATATATATATATATATATATATATATATATATATATATATATATATATATGGAAGTGGAACAGAATTCTTCCTCCGTAAACCATGCTGTCATAAAGAGGCGACTAAAATGCCGGGAGCAAGGGGCTAGTAACCCTTCTCCTGTATATATTACTAAATATAAAAGGATAAACTTTCGTTTTTTCTTTTGGGCACCCCGCTTCAGTGGGAAACGGGCCGACGTGTTGAAAGAAGAAATATATATATGTGTGGAAGTGGAACAGAATTCTTCCTCCGTAAGCCATGCGTGTCGTAAGAGTCGACTAAAATGCCGGGAGCAAGGGGCTAGCAACTCCTTCTCCTGTATACATTACTAAAGTTAAAAAGAGAAACTTTTGTTTCTCTCTTTATGCCACCCCGCCTTGGTGGGAAACGGCCGATTTCTTGAAAGAAAAGATATATATATATATATATATATACAGTGGTACCTTAAAAATAAACTTACATACAAGGGTGAGTTTGGGGACCATCGTAAGTCGAGGTACCACTGTATATATATACATGTATATATATATATATATTATATATATATATATATATATATATATATATATATATATATATATATATATATATATATATATATATATATATATATATATGCAAGACAACCACTATGAAAAAAATAGAAGAATTCCAAGCGCTTTCGTGACTACTCACATTATCAAGGAACTATAAAAGGAAACGTGAGAAGAAGGCTTATAAAGAGGCAGAATACACCTCACGGTCACATCACACTAACAAAGACAACACCTCACAGTAGCGTAACATCGCACGACTCTGTGAAGAGGAACATAAGAAAGGACCTGAAACATAAGAACATAAGAACATAAGAAAGGAGGAACACTGCAGCAGGCCTCTTGGCCCATACTAGGCAGGTCCTTCACAATCCATCCCACTAACAGAATAATTGCCAAACCTAATTTTCAATTCTACCCAAGAAATAAGCTTTGAAGATTCTATTAACTCAAGTGCGAGTCCCACTCAAATCCAACCCCTCTCACTCATGAATTTATCCAACCTAAATTTGAAACTACCCAAGGTCCTAGCTTCAATGACCCTACTAGGCAGACTGTTCCACTCATCAACTACCCTATTTCCAAACCAATATTTTCCTATATCCTTTCTAAATCTAAACTTATCCAATTTGAATCCATTATTGCGGGTTCTCTCTTGGAGAGATATCCTCAAGACCTTATTTATATCCCCCTTATTAATACCCATCTTCCACTTATATACCTCGATCATGTCTCCCCTCATTCTACGTCTTACAAGTGAATGTAATTTTAGGGTCTTCAATCTTTCTTCGTAAGGAAGATTTCTAATGCTATGTATTAATTTAGTCATTCTACGCTGAATGTTTTCTAACGAATTTATGTCCATTCTGTAATATGGAGACCAGAACTGAGCTGCGTAATCTAGGTGAGGCCTTACTAATGATGTATAAAGCTGTAATATAACCTCTGGACTTCTGTTGCTAACACTTCTTGATATAAATCCCAGTAATCTATTTGCCTTATTACGTACGCTTAGGCATTGCTGTCTTGGTTTAAGGTTGCTGCTTACCATCACCCCCAAGTCCTTCTCGCAATCTGTATGGCTAAGTTCTACGTTATTTAACTTATAAGTGCTTGGGTTATGGACACTCCCGAGCTTCAGAACCTTGCATTTATCTACATTGAACTGCATCTGCCACTTTTCTGACCACGAATTAAGTTTGTCTAAATCTTCCTGAAGTTCTATGACATCTATGTTTGAATCAATTATCCTACCTATCTTCGTGTCGTCGGCGAATTTGCTCATATCACTAGTAATTCCCTCATCAAGGTCATTGATATATATTATAAATAACAATGGGCCTAAGACTGATCCCTGTGGAACACCACTTGTTACAAGTCCCCATTCGGATTTAACCCCATTTATGCACACTCTCTGCTTCCTATTGGTGAGCCATGACTCGATCCATGACAGCACTTTTTCCCCCAATGCCATGAGCTGCCACTTTCTTTAACAGTCTCTGGTGCGGTACTCTATCAAAAGCCTTACTAAAGTCTAATAAACAATATCGAATTCTTTATCGTGATCAACAGCCTCAAAAGCTTTACTGAAGAAGGTTAATAAATTAGATAGGCAGGAACGGCCCTCGTGAATCCATGCTGGGTATCATTAATCAAATTATGGTTATCTAGATGGCTTCTAATAATATCAGCTATAATTGACTCTAGTAATTTGCCTACAATTGAGGTCAGGCTTATTGGGCGGTAGTTTGACGGTAGTGACTTGTCCCTGCTTTAAAAATAGGAATTACATTAGCCATCTTCCACATATCAGACACTACACCTGTTTGAAGAGATAAATTAAAAATGTTAGATATTGGTTCACAGAGTTCCATTTTGCATTCCTTAAGAACCCTTGCAAAAAGCTCATCAGGACCCGGCGATTTATTTTGTTTCAGTCGGTCCAGCTGTTTCCAAGAATTAAGATTAGTCCAATT